>JAOBSW010000750.1:0-98124 GCA_026214975.1 Gentiana macrophylla | reverse complement strand
AAATCGATCACCGGTAGAAGACAATCATTTCCATACTCCGCTTTCTAAACCATAAGTTTTCGCTTTAGCCCTAAAATCATAATCTTGATCGTTTGATAAAAGTTCGAGCTTTAATTATGTAATGGTTGTTTTAATCGTGAAACATCGCTCAATTATCGCTGGTTGGTCGTATGAGTCATGAATCGAATGATTCAAGCTTTGCCTTCGCTTTGCTTTTGGATAAGCTTGTAGATTGCTAAAAGGTAAAGAGGCTCTTCCTAATGAATAATTATAGTTTTATTATGTTTGTTGAGTTTTGCATATATTGGTGGATGTAAATCATGTTTATGTGTAGTTGTTGTCTTTGTTAAGCTATGGCATGTTTGTAACATGTTTCACTGCTGTTTTTCCGAGTATTTTGATGCTAAACATGTTTGGTCGGAGGGAAATCGCTTAAGAGAAAAGCATGTTTGGGAGTCAGTAGTGGAATGTGTATGCATTGGCTAGCAATGCGCACGACATCGCTTCAGATGGTCTTTTTTGTTCCCAAAGAAGTGCAATGCGCGACGGATTGATTAGCAAAATGTGCATGGATTGGTCGATACTGCAATGGACATATTTACTTTCAAGATGTGAATGCCGCACGATTCAAATTCTGGGCCGGGGAAAATGTGGTTTTAAGCCACGAGATGAGTTTTAAATGTTAATACTTCATCTAATAACTAAATGAAAATGAACAAGCCTCGATTGAGTTTCTCGATGCTTAGTTCTGCACCGAATGTACTCTTCCAAAAATTGAAGTTCGGGACCGTCGTAAGAGCATAAAAGCGCGCTGCTTTGATGAATTAGTATTCATCAATGTCCGTGTATTTGCTAGGCCTTGTCCGTGGTCTAATGGTTCAGGAAAGAGAGAGTGGATGTGAGGAGCTTTACTTGAAAATACTTAGGTGGCTAGCTAACAACAATTAATAAATTACATAACGTGTGTAAAAAAGATTAAATGTCATGCTATTTCGTAAGGCACCGATTCATATCGGCGGTGTGATACGCTCAATAAGGTGAACAAAGCTACTAGCTCAAAAGGTCAAGGGTAGTGGAGAAATTCATCGAACGATATTTATACCGGGAGACTCCCGAGCTATCTTGTGCTATTCACCGTTAGGGCTAGCAAGTATATTTTCAGTTGATACACGCCATGCGTAGTGCTCTCGAATGCCGACGTAACCAAGATAAAGTTAAGCTAGATACGTATAGTCACGCACTCACAAAGACGTTGATGGACATGAAGTGATCCCTAGACCGAGTCGGTCATATAAAGATGAATTAATAATATGAAAGTTTCGCAGTAGAACTTAATTGTTCATTAGCTTCCCACTCTTATTAAGTACTTTGTACTTACCTCCTTTGCATGTTTCTTTTGTATGCATTGTGGTGGTGAGTGCGAACAGTTGACCAAGAAAGATGACGACTTGTGATGATGCTTGATGATGAAGTCCTTTCGATGTTTTCCTCCATTTCCATTATATATTGTACTAGACTAATTTGTATTTATTTTCAAACTGCTTTACTTTCCTTGTACTTTTGTAAGACAAGTTTGTAGTTTTTGTACTTCTGATTGTCAGACGGATCCGATGTTGTAAGTTACCTCTTTCTCTGCTTTAGAATGGTTGTATCTATTCTTAGTAGAATTTATATTTTTACCTTAGTCTTTTAGCTTCCGTTTGCTTTTATTAATTTTGATACTTACAACGTAGAGGCTTGTGTATAAGATTAGATTTATTTAATGTTATACGCCACCGAACGCTCTCTTCCGGATAATGGCTCTGTATCCTGGAGGCGTTATGAGTTCGATCATTCAATTCCTATATCAACCTCTACAAGAAGGAAATTGTTCGGCTTCTTCCACCTACATTGGAGTTACCGACTTTTACTCATGTGGACCGAGTGACTCTTCATCGACCGCCTGAAGTTGAGATTAAAGCGGAGATGTTTAAGATGGGTGCTATAAATCTCTTGGTCCATATGGGCTTCCACCCTTGTTTTTCTGTAAGAATTGGGATGTTGTTGGTGCGCCTATTACCTGATTTTGTTCTTTGTGGATGACTTGTTGCTTTTGTAGAGTCGGCATGGATAAGGCTCAAGAGATGGAGCCGATCTTATCTATGTTCCGCGAGGTCTCGGATCGAAAAGGTTAGTATTCGCAAGTTCAAATTTTATGTATCTCCTAATGGTGATAACGCCATGGCCTCGAGTATTGATACCGCTTCAGTGGATGACACACACTGTCGACTTGGAAAAGTATTTGGGAATACCCTTCATGGGAAGAGGAGGAATGTGTCTTATGGTTTCATTGTATATATAAGTTTCGATGTGCACGCGAGATGATGAAACCAAGTGGAAAACTATTAATCTCTTGCATTGGTTTATTGCGCGTAGTGCTTTAATTTTCTTGCTAGCTGGCATATATGTGGTGGAAGAGGACATGTGCATGATATGACAAGGTCATGGGGAGGCGTTGTTGCATACATTTGAGATTGCGGGTGGATTCAGTCGATATGGAAAAAGTGATTGCTCATGAAGGCTTTGGAGTTTTTTTCACGAGAAGGAGGTAAGTATATGGGTGGATGAGAGATGTGTAGTAGTGGAAGGGGAGATTGCTCGGAGAAGGCTTTGAAGTTTTTCACCCTATCAAATATAATTGTTAAATATTAAATTTGAGTCTAGGATGTCTAAGGTGGAGTCTGTTTTTTTTTCTAATTCTAGTTCTAAATTTGTGTTGAAGCTATTGCGGTGGAAAAAAATATGCGACTACATCTAAAAAAAATGTTATTGTGAGGACTGAGGAGAAGTATAGAGTTACTCCATCAAGTTTACATAATTTTTACACCATGATTATCTCACCATATATTTTTTACTAATAAAAGAATTTAAAAAAAAGAATTGAAACAATCACAACCACAAAGATGTTGCATGCAGAAAATAAAGATAGATTACTGAAAGAATTTCTATCATTATCTTTCTAGAGAGTTGATCTGGAAAAAGAAAGGAAAAAAAAATAATTTTGTATACATGATAACTTGCATACACAAAATTACATAAAAAAAAATGTATTCAAGGCGTGTAATGAGATTTAAGAATAAAAGAGAAAAGAAATAAGAGTTGCAATATTTGATTTTCAGGGGTTGTTCAGTGGCCCAATCACTTTCGGACAGTATGGACCCACTCTTACAAGTGAACTTTTTTAAAATGCACAAATTAAAAACGAATGCGAAAGCAAGATTCAACCCGTGATTCATGAAATGTAATAATGTAGCCTTCCAACTAATCGAAATTTAAATTGATAATTAGATTAAATATTATATGAAATAATATACATTTTAATATTACTAGAGATGATATTAAGAATTTTCATCCTGAAATTCGAATGCCCATACACGCACCCCCACCCTTATAAGTACTGGTCCGCCCCGCTTTACTGGTCATAATTAGTGTGTTTGAAAAATAGGGGCTTAAGGAAAACTTGAAAAGCAACCTCCTGGCAGCAGGCATTACCATTTACCAGTTGCCCCAATCAATGCCTACAAATATATATACAGTTTGGTTGTACACAATTTCAGAGATATATACAACATACACATAATTCATATTTTTAAGCATTAACTCTAGAGAAAGGAGGCTACCTCAAAATGAAGTTGGAGAACAAAGTTGCCATCATCACCGGAGGAGCTAGCGGTATTGGGGAGGAAACAGCCCGTTGCTTTGCCCTGAACGGTACCCGAGGTTTAGTAATCGCAGACATCCAAGAAGAAAAGGGGCAAAAAGTAAGCTGAAACAATAGGTTTGGATCGATGTCGCTTCATCAAATGCGACGTAACTGATGAAGAACAAGTGAAATCCCTCATTGATTCTACAATCAAGCTGTATGGACGACTTGATATCATGTTCAGCAACGCCGGAACTGTAAGTCCATTTAAACAAGATATCCTTGATTTCAATCTTGAAGCATGTGATCGCCTTTTCGCGATAAATATTCGGGGAATGATAGCTTGTGTAAAGCATGCCGGAAAGGCTATGGTTGATGGAGGCATAAAAGGAAGCATAATTTGCACTGGTAGCTCGATTGCAGTCAGGGATCTGATATTCTGATTGATTATAATATGTCGAAACATGCTGTTTTGGGGTTGGTGAGATGTGCAAGTAAAGGGCTTGGAAGGTATGGGATTCGGGTCAACTGTGTGTCTCAGGGCCTGTGCCGACACCATTGGCAATTGAAGGCATGAATATTAAGAACTTGGATGAATTTAATACCTATTTTCAGGCTGGTTTTACTCTGAAACATAAGGCTATGATGCCCAATCATGTTGCAGATGCTGTGCTTTTTCTTGCTTCCGATAATTCAGAGTTTGTTACCGGACATAACTTGGCCGTTGATGGTGGACATATCCTAATTTCAAATACTTGATTAACTAGATTGGTTCGAGCATAAATGGGATCCCCTAGAGTGAATATGTTGTCATGATCCGATTCGTGATCATATTTTGCCGGTAAAACACTTGTGAGGTGGATCTTCACTCGAACGTCATATGTTACTTCGATGTGCGTGTTTGATGTATTTCTGATATTTCCTTATATCATGCAAACTACTACTTTCGTCTCGTTTTATCTATCACTTTGACATTTTATGTTTGATCTATATTGTTTGCCCCTATCCAAAACAAGAAAAGAAATGCATTATTTAATGTTGTTTTCTCATTTCAACATATTTATCACTATTCTTTTACTGCTACAAGCCTACAACATCATTGGTAGGAGTAAGAAAAGAAAATTTAATTATAATGCGAAATTTTGATTATCTTCTTAATATGTGTGAGAAACCCGAATGAGACACGCATATGAGGGACATACCACAATTTAAGTTGTTCATACTTGATTCAAATACAAGCTTTTAATGATGTAAAAGAAATCTGTGATTATATATTTATCTCTTTTCATTGTATACATGCACATTTTACAATATTCCAGACCTGCGACGACTGACATATATTGTGCACCTGTTTTGCACGTCACCATTTGTTTTAGGGATGCACACGAGTCGAGTCGAGTAATGAGTCTCTACTAGGACTCGAATATAAATACAACAAACAAGAACTGTCTTATCTTCTCAGAAAGTTATAGGCAGGCAAGTCCTTCACACTGGAGACATCTTCCAAAGCAAGCTCACGCTCCAGTTGCATCTTCGTTGACTTGAGAACATCCTTTGAAACGTATATTCAGAATTTAAACTTTAATCATCAAAGAAAATGTACAATAAATCAATTTTATCGAACGAAAAAAAGAACACCGACTGGCGGCGACTGCAAGTTTCTTACATTAAATTCCATATACGAGGCACGCTTAGCAAGCCATTGAGCATCCAAAAGTTGAAATGCAATGCAGAATAGTCTGTCAAAAGCCTCTTCGTCTGTACTTAATAAATCCAGGAAACGGACACCTGCTAAAGTAGTCGGTATTCCTGAAGAGAAGAGGCCCACACACGAGAAGAGGCGTGTTGAAGTCAATAAATGTCAAAATTACTCACCTCCCTAACAACTTAAGCTTTTTAGGTTAGTTCAAACTTTTGAAAACGTATTTCATAACTTCTTGAATTATTCGGGTCCATTGAGATTTAGCATCGTGCGCTTTTTAACTAACAAATTATTGGAGGCTCAAACAATGCACACACCGCAAAAAATAGTTTCTGAACAGCACATATATCATCTTTTACCTGACTGAAGATCCAACATTTGGACTAACATGAAAGAGATGTTGATACCGGCTACAGCAAACGGATATTCCCAGTCTGATCTGCTTCCATTTGTCTTCTGCAACAAGTTCTGAAATGCTTCCTGTGTCAACAAAATATAAACTAAGATAAAGTATTTTTGCTGGCTACAAGCCTCTTCAAAAGTATTTAATGAAACCTGAAGCAACTTTATATAATCTTACCCCAAAGTCTATACAGATTAATCAACAAATGAGCTAAGTAGTAGTATGCTAACAGCACATTATTTGTCCAAAAAGAGGTCCATACCGGGTAAGTCTTGGCAAAGTATATAAGATTTTCCAACGAGATAAATCCACCGCCCCTAATGTCCATCAATGAGTGCCGAGTTAATAAAACACGACCACAATAATCACATTAAGCAAAGCTCACTAGCTCAATTACCTGAAATCTGTAGAAGGATCAGATCCTTGCCAACCCATGTCTTTCCATAGTTCAGATTTCAGAGATGGAAGCTCCCTAGTTGGATACGATAACCTCCACAACTGTTTAAGTGCATCCTGCCACAAAAAATAATCTTTCAAGGAGACGAACGACTTTCCTGTTGAACACACAAGTACCGAACTTTCCTCAGCCCCCCTCCAAAAACAAATGTATACTTGTTTTAAGATACACACATTGTGAGTGTCTATATTGCACAGTATGGATACGCTGGATATGGGATACGTGGGTGCAGGATTTGTGAAAATATAGGACACTGAGTGATATGCGATATTACAAACATAGGGACTAAACAGCACATAATAATATAAATCATAAAATAGAAAAGAAAAATTAGTGGTTTTTCTTCATTTTGAACATCTTTCCGACAATTTTCTGTCAGTTTATCTTCACTTTTCAGCAGGATTCTAGATTTCACGTATCCGAATTACGGATATGCATTCCGGATCTAGTATCCAACTTTTAAAATTTGCAATCTCTCCACAGGCAAGTATCCCACGTATCCAGTGTGTATCCGTGTTGGATATGTAACAGATATGGGACACGCTACTAAACAGAAGTATATGCACATTGTAGGTGACGTGTGTGTGTCTGAAAGAGAAGTCAAATTCTCCCACTTCAAGTGTACAGAAAAAGGAAAGGGGCAAGGCTGGGGCAGGCAAAAAAGAAGTAAATTTATCAGATTAAAGATCGTATCATCATGCTGAATTGTCGGAATTGATTTAATTAACTGCAAGGTCACACGAATGTGACAATAAGTAATCAATTGATGGAAAACAGACATACATACTTGATGCTCAGACAAAGAACCATTAAAAGGAACAGCTACCCTCTGCTTCAAATGTTTAAGTCTCACTTCCTGGCATAACCCAAACACTCACAAATCAGCCACAAATTCAAATAGCAATACAAAGTAGTAGTAAAGGAATCTTGGGGGGAAGAATATCAAATTGAAAAAAAAAAGCAGTTGAACAGTCATGTTATGAGCAGGCCTCGATTGGAAACTCGCTACGCCAATATATTACTCACTCTGTTTTTTTTTTACTGTCGTTTTAATTTAGACACAGATTAAGAAAGCGAGTAATGTGTCTGAAATAACATCTAAAATGACAGAGTTGGCCTCCTTTTTCCTTGTATATATTCTCACCCATTTACTGAAGAGATGTTGAGAAATGCGGTTCCCATGGAAAGTGGTACTGCATTGAGTACAAATTTGCCTTTATAAGCCAAAATGACTTTTGGAATCACATTGGGAAATGCATTTTTCTATTTTCATTCATTAAGGATATTGAAATGTAAAAACTTTGTTTAACGATTGTAAATAAAATGGGGGCAAAGGGAAAGAAAAAGTAATATTAAATGTCGCATTGGTTTTCTGAAGTGCCAGATAAATGTATACAAAACAAATTGTTTAAAGTAACAGTTAAAAAAACGGAGGGAGTATTATTTTTTGCCATGTGAATAGTTGTACGACGTTGAGACTTGATTCAATTTACCAAACAAACAACTTGCATGATAAATAGTAAAGAAACACAGATTCTTTTATTTGAGGGGGAAGAGACAGCGATTCTGAAACTGCTTTTTGACATTGTCAGAGATGAAATAGTCACTGCAAGTGAGACGTTAGTTCCAGAAATTGTTTGTTTCTTCTTCTATCAAAATCTCAATTACAATATGCTGTCCCAATGAAAGTATCCCTATTTATCATTAATTTCTTTGACAAATTTTCAAACCAATTCAGAGTATGTAGAGCAAAGTTAAATTTCTACGTATTATCTCCAGGTACTGAATTGCGATAAGGATTATGCTTGTCTAAAGTGCCAAAAGTGTTCAACCAAACCTAATTTGCTAAGCACTTCACAAAAATTTGCTTTCTTGCCAACGTAGTGACATAAGTTTGAAATATTATACAGGAAAACAGAACACTTCCCGTTATGTACTGTAATAATACCTGTAGTGGATTCAGTATAGGTGGTAAAACTCTACTTGCTTGTCCAGATTGAGGAACAAAAGGTAAAAGCCTTCCAATAAATGATCCTGATCCAAGAACAATATTCGCTGAAAAGCACAAAGAATGGTCAGGCAATCGCAAAATAAAAAACACAGTAGAAAGCTGAAATTGATAAAGGAAACAAGTAAATATATAACAAAGTATAACTGGATAGTGAAAGAAGATACTGTTGAGATTATAATACAACTATGGATATAGCAATTGCCATTCAGTTTACCTATCTAACTAAGAAGAAGATTGTATGACAAAATGCCAAACATTTTCAAGCACAGTTTTTGCCAAGAAAAAGTCGAATTTGAATCAGCTGATGCACAAGAAAAACAAGTTTCTCTATATAAGAAGATTGTTTATTGATAAAATTACCAAAAATAATATTAAAGTAAACACGAGTAGGACAAGAAAATTTAAAGGGATTGCCCTGCCAAAAGATATACTGGTTCTACTGGAAGCACATTCAGGTTATCAGGGAGAACACAAAAAAGTAGAGGTATGTACCTAACCACTGTGCCCACTGTACAATCAACTGGGAAAATAGTAGTGTCCAATGAAGATGCTCTTTATCCCGCCCATAATCCAAAAGATCAGCAAGTTTTTGTTCCTATAAACAAGAGCAGCTGTAATAAGAGAAAAGTACTCGCTGCATAGTGCTAATGTCCTTCCACTACCAAAACCATTTGTTGCTTTCCCAGTCAATTAATGAAGACCCAAAGTTATAATCTTGTAACATAGTGTGCGTGAGTGTGTGTGTGAGAGAGAGAGAGAGGCGGATCGACAATAAATACATTCTAATTTTATATACTTTTGAAGTCTCATGTCGTCAACATCGCCAGCCAACAAGTAAAACTGTGCACAGCGAGCCATGATGTAGCTAAAGCATGTTAAGTTGCTTGTCTGATGTCAAATGATACACTCAAAATAACCAAAACAACAAGTAAAAGAACGCAAAAATAATAAAGCTGAGAGAATGGAAAACAACCTCAGAGTTCCTATATTCGTCGTCTGACTTGTTCCCTAGCAATGGTTCGCTCAAATCATCCACTTCTGAATTCTCCAAATGCTCAGATTTTTTTCCATCAACATCTCCATGGTGAAGTCGTCTTCTCAAAGTTTGAGATGTCATTGCTCACAGCTACAAAAAAAGAGTCCAGGCAAGTTAACATCATGCATAACACTTCAAATACACCATTAAACTCCATTTCACGAGTACTCATCCCTTGAAGCATTTCTACCTCTTGAAATTTTTCACGGTTCACCCCAAAATTTAAAACAAGATATAGCAACAAATAATTCAATCCCACTAATTCACAAGCTGCAATGACCTTCATGTGCGCCCTAACATTGGAAAATGCAGGTCCTGAGCAACTTAAACATTTCCTATACCATCAAGAAATTCCAGCAAATTAATCATTTTTTTTCTTGCAATTTTACATGAGGAATTGATCAGCATAAAGATCACATTCAGGAACTTAAAAATTAAATTATGTTGCGTCTTTCCCATATAATATGAGCATAAAAAGATGATCAATTCCAAAGCAGCTCATCAAATCAAAACAACTCAGAGATTTATTATGAATTATACACCACAAAACAACAAGGATTCAAAAAGTAAACGCTCATGCAGCAAAAGTATAAGAATTAAAAAGAAAAAAAAAATACCGACAAATTGTGAAACACGATGTGTATGGACCGTATGGTGGAGTAACGATTCCTGTACGGGTAGAAACAGGCGTACCTGAGAATTCAGATGCAGAGATATGAACATTGAGCAAGGAAGGAGAAATACCCCAAAACCTCTTTCGAAGCAATGGGTTTTTTATTTAATTAATTGATTTCTTTCTTCTCCTTTTCGATTTTGTTTTTCTTGGATATATATTTTCCTCACCTTGCCGAACCGCCAAGGTTGGTTCACCTCTCACGTTCATTCAATTTTCAATAGTCAACACTTTGAAGCCCACTCTAAAAAATAAAAAAACACAAACACACACTTTTGAAGCCTTAATTTTTAATCAATTTTGATATGAAAATTATACGATCTCCGTCCCTAAATAATACTGTAATAATCATTTTAAAGATTTCCATGGATAAATATCGTTTAACTTAATAATCGGAGATAAAACTTTATCTCCGACGATCTCAAGATCATTCTAGTATGATTTGTAAATTTTCTTTTGTTCTAATTGTTCATCTGAATTGATTCTTGGGTGAATTGAAAATCAAAATTTTAAATTTCACCCGTTTGATTTCCTTACCTTGTCACTCTATTCCATACATGTCAAGTTAGTTCTGGAGTCATGGTTTTCAAAGGGAAGGCTTAAGGATTTAAAAAGACGGGTGAAATGGTGAATTTTTAAAGATTATAATTTTGTAATAAATAATGACGGATGAAATGATGAATTTAAATATTGTAATTCTTTAATAACTTAGAAAAAGGTTGAGAAGGGTTTGAACTCATAATTGTTGATGAAACAAAGGAAGGAGAACATATATAACACCAAATCATTTCACGTTTTGTTGATAACAAGGCAAATTAAATTCAAATACTAATATAGATTAAAAAAATTATGCATTATATAATGGTCTTGAGACCACCCATAGTAGCACCTTTTCTTTTGAGAATGAGAATGAGATTTTTTATTACCAAGCCTGGACAATCAAAAGATCTTTACAGGGTAGTATACTACTTCATTCTTATTCGCAAATCAAAAAAAATTAATCTATGTTCCAAACAAGCCTCATATTTCTTGCCCTCTCTTTTACAGTTGCAAGAAAAGCGAAGGCTTGGGGCCTTTCCTCTTCATGTCCATGTAGCACCTTATTTCACCACAATCAGATACCGTAAACTACTTCTCTTCACTTGTATCTTCAGTCTTACAACATTAAACTTTGAGCTGCGTTTAGATTCCATTTTACCCAGTTAACCAGTACGTCTTCTTTACAGAACATGCCATCATGGTCTTGTAAGACACACGAGCACCAAATTTCTTGAGCCCAGTCACAGTCCCTTATTGCATGGAGGACCGTTTCATTCGCATTGCCACAGATCTTACAAACGGGATCAGCCGCTATCTGTCTTGTGCAAAGTATATCTTGAACCAGTAAGTCATTATTAACAACGTTCCATATAAAATCATTCCGCTTTTCCGGCGCTTAGGCATTGACTTACTTTATGATAATATGAGTTCTCAAGAATCTTAGACACTAGAATAGTGCTCCACTTGTAGATCCAATTAAAATAACCGATGGGTGTCAAAACGATCACTAAGAAATCCCGCCTACAGGTCCATAATAGTGCTCCACTTGTAGGTCCAATTAAAATGACCGATGGGCGTCAAACCGATCACTAGGGATACCCGCCTACAGATCCAGAATAGTGCTCCACTTGTAGGTCCAATTAAAATAACCGATGGGTGTCAAACCGATCACTAGGAATATCCGCCTACAGGTCCAGAATAATTGACTATAGTTCCTAAATCACAATACGAAAGCAATCACAAGCAAGATTTTTTATAACCCGTAAATATCTCTTGTACCATAATTTTTCACATAGGTAAAACTTATTTTTCCCAAAAATAAAATAATGGGACGCATTTGGTCACTATAAATGCCGTACTTAAGGTTTATGACCGTTAAATACCCCAAACTCTGAAATCTTCAACGGCTACTTTTACCTGTTCCCCATTCATTTCTTCCGTTTTAGCCATCTCTCACCTTTTCCATGAATTTCACCACAGAGGCATAATAAAACCATAAATTTTCAAGTTTCAGAACCCCACAGGAATAAAGAAATGTCAGCGGCATTCCACGGATGGGTGATGGTTGTGGAATATCTCGAATCCACCATGTCCAAAGAGCTCCTCTGTAAATTTCCCGACAATTCAGCTTACGATTTCGACTACTCACAGAGCTCCATTTGGTCCCCGTTAGTTCCTCGTCACTTCTCTTCTGATGATAATTCGAGCTCCGAAAGTGTTGATCGTGAAAGGCGTGTTTTGCAATTGGACGATAATGAGCTGCTATCAAGGAAGCTGGTGTACGATGATGAAAAAGGGCAGACCAAAATCAAGAAATTTTCTGCTAATGTTAAGAGGAAGTTTGTCGATATGGTGTTTGATAAATTGCCCAAGTGTCAGAAGATGAAGAAAAAGAAGAAGAGGAGAAACAGTCTTGATTTTTCTCCGATTCCAGCCTTTCACAAGTTTCACTCTTCCACTCCAACGCCAAAAAAGGTACGATCTTGAATAGCATAGCATTTTTTTGGGAGCGATGCACCACACTACTTGTGCAGTTGTGCACAACAGTCACACTGAATCGACCTTCAATTGTGAGGAAATCAACATTTTCAATGGCTTTTTTTTTCCATATAATTAGCTTGATTTTTCATAACTATTTTCTTTTTAACTGTTTGAATGGCATGGCTGATTGATTTACAGGGCTGGGAAAAGTTGCTGAAAGCTGCCTCAAAGCATTTCAAGAAGAAGAACAAGAAGAAAGATTCAATAGCTCATGTAGACTTCTCCAATTATGCATAAAACATCAAGCTTTTTAGTTTTTTTTTTTTTTTTGGCCCTCCCATCCCCCTTATAGCTAGTCCAGAAAAAGTGTCTTCCCCTGCATTCATTTATTAATGTAGTATTAATAATTTATTTTTGGAGGACATTCCATTGCCATTTCTGTCTAATATTTTTTATCATTTCATAAATATAGTCATCTTTTATGTCATTCTATTCCACTTGTCTCTTGAGTACGTTTTGTTTTTGTATTAAATTAATTAATTGTTGATCTTTTCCAATAAATTAATTGTTGGTTCTTGGGTTGTTGTAATACTTTTTTTAATTTTATAATCTGTTTTTTTCAGAGAGAGATTGTTGTCTTATTTCCTTGAGTGCTCTAACTTGAATGTTTCCGTGAGAAAGAGGCTTGATTCAACTAGTAAAATATTAAAACTACGGAAGATAATGGCCGAGCAAGGATCCTCTCAGACATGGTGGAGAAAGAGACTCAACATGAACTAACATGGAGCTGTTCTTGAGTAGTTTTTGCAAAAGCAAAGAAAAATAATCTTTTTTTTTTTCTTTTTTCTTTTTTTTTGTGTGCAATTAGAATTGTCAAATGCAGCTTAGTAGCCGGTGAGGCCTAGCCGAGTTGGTTAGAGCTGTTTTCAAGCTATTTTCCTCTCTAGGAACTTTGTTCCACGTGTGGTTGGTAAATATTCCTCTCGTCAAAAATAAAAAAATAAAATATGCAGCTTAGTACTTAGTATGGAATATCGAAAAAAAGCATAGAATATCCAATCAAATTGAACGTCAAAATCAAATTAAAGCCATTCATTAAACATTTTTTTTTATGGAAGCTTCTCTGCAACGTGTGTTATCTACGGCTCTTGACTTGCATGTTAACGGGTTTAGGGACGCTCCGTTCCTAGATATCGAGTACTTATTCGGAAACATAACGCTCGGCACGTATAATATTAAATAAATTCAATATTATACGTAAACATCTACTACGTCGTATCGAGTTTAGCATACGGAAGCTAAAAAGACTCGGCAAAACATCGTAAATGCTACTAAGAATAGATTACAAACCGACTATAGCTGAATTGTTTAACTTACAACAACAAAAGGTCCAAAGGTTACAATGTACGATGTCTAAAAGAAAGGTACAACACTTGTCTTACAAACTTGAAATAAAAATACAACATAATCTAGTACAACATTTATTATAAAAGTAAAAAGAAAGCATCATCATGGCATCAACGCCATCAAATCATCATCAAACTCCTTAACGAGCTCAAGGCTAACCAGTTTGTCTTCTCACCCCAAAAACACACAAAACAACATATGCAATTGATGTAAGTACAAAGTACTTAGCAAGAGGAAGAAGCTAATGTATAATCAAGTCTTACAACGAAAGGTTCATATTATTATTATTATGTTATCTTTGTGAGACCGACTCAAACTCTAGGGTTCACTTCATGCTCATCAACATGTTGACTATTGGTTTCTAGCTCAGCTTATCTTTGTTACATCATCATTCAAGGGCACTACGCATGATGAATACACACCACGAGATATCGTTGGCAACCTATCGGCGGATCACACCAATAGCCACGGGAGAAAGCCCGATAGCGTGCACGTTCGGTGAATTCCGCCAGACGTAGGGTCTCGGACTTCTACGGGGTGGTGTTCCTCCGTACTTAGGGTCTCAAAGACTTACGAAGTTATCCACTTTATCTGAACGCCCACACATCGCGATATAGACTTGTGTCTTACTAAGAATGGATTGATGTTTAATCTTTTTACTACAGTATGTTTATTATTATGTTGTTAACTAACCACCTAAGTATTTTCAAGTAAGCTCCCTCACAACTCCTTCTCTCTCTCACTTAGACCCCTGATACATGGACAAGCCAGTAGCACATACACGCATATTGAGGTATGCTAATTCCTCAAAGCACAAGTCATTCATACCCTTCCGACGGTCCCGAACTTCAACTCTATGGAAGAGTACATCCGGTGCCAGAACTAAACGCATCGGAAGCTTAATCGAGGCTTATTCATATTCATTTAATGTTATTAGATCAAGAAACAACATTACGCAGCAGCTACAAAGTAAGAACTCAGTAGAATATAGACTAAGGATATACAAACCAGAACCAACCCCAACGAAAAAAAGCATAAAAAATTGGATTGGGAAGTAATACGACCCCTAAACCCCCTAAGATCAGACTTGATCCCAGAAAGACTAAAATAAAATCTGGTATTGGTTCAGGTAAATCCATAACTAGACTCGGGGCTCAAAACTGATCAAACACAAAAAAAGCATGTCCAATGCACTTGCACTTGCACTGGATCTAGTGCGCTTGCATTGGCTCCAGTGTGCCTGCATTGGATTAGTGCGCGCAGCAGCTGCTCCAGCTTTTACATCATGAATGCAGTGCGCTTGCACCAAGCCTCTGAATGTAAAATCGAGCTTTCTGACTACCCGGTGCACCGCACCGAGTTCTGGTGTGCCTGCACCAAGTCTCTAAATGTAAAATCGGACGTTCTAACTCCCAGTGCACCCGCACTAAGCGTAGAAACTCCCAAAAACTCAGTTTTATGCATCTAAACGATCTCCACTCGATTCCAAACAAGTTTAACATCAATAGGCACAGCAAAACAGCAGAAAAACATCACTTTTACATGACTAAACATCATATACTTCTCTAACAACAAGTAGGCATGATTCCTAGCATTAAAACACCACAATCACTCAAATGTAAACATCATAAACCTAATTATACATTAGGAAGAGCCCCTTACCTTTTAGCAAGCAAAAAACCAAAGCAAACCTTCCAGAAAACTGCAGCACTTTCTAAGGCTTCAGCCCAAACCTAGTTGATCAACCAATTGAACAAGAAACAATTGTGATCAAAAGCTTCTAAACAAAAGGAACTACGAATCCAACCAAGCGAAACCACAAAACTTGATCATCTCTTGATGAATCTAAAACTGAGGCAAAACTAACCTTATTCCATTCTTGATGATCTTGATGTCAAAAGGAAGCCCTTCGTCCGCTGATTCTGAATCTTCAAACGATTCTGAAAACCGATGAAAAGCTTGTGAGAAATTTGATGGATTCTGTCTTGTTTTTCTTTCATGTTTCCTTTTCTCCCAGGAAGTTCAGAGTTCGAACTTCTCCCATGACTTTTGAATAATCTGGACAACTACCCCTCTTATTAGGTTGTTATTTCCCAAATAAAATTTCCAGCCATTAACCCCATGTAATTATTTACCTTAAATAATTCCTTTAATGAGATAGAACTAAATCAAAATTCTCAAACAAATATTAATTATCTAAATTAATATTTTCTGCTATAAAATTTAATCAATAAATTTAAATATAATACCCCATTTTCCGTAAAAGGACTCGTCTGCCCTTATTCGAAAAGTTGGAATATTACATGGATGGTATTTGCACCGTTTATGCGTGCTATGAGAAATCTATTTGGCACTCCGTAGTGGAATGTGCTATGTGATTTGACGTGAAAAGTATTCTAGCCGCCCATTGAGCAATTGGCCTATGCTATCTTGAGCTGAATTTATTGATCTTTTGTTGAAGAGCGAGGACGAGGTTGAAATAGCAATCACATTTCATTGTTCGAAAAAATGTTTCTACGTGGTTGTGGCCACAAGTAAAAGTATTTATATCAAAAGCAGATAAAACAATAAAAAGATAAGATTTCATCGAGTTGATACTAGATTCTCAACAAAACTGGAAGCTCTTCTCACAACAAAAAAGATAATTGTTTTGTCAAACACCATGCATGAAATTCTCCAGCTGATAGGGGTGCACATGGTCCGGTTTTCCGGTTTTGCCATTATACCAAAGAATGGAGAGTCTATTAACAGGGTTCGAGCGGACCTCCACACCCAGCTTAAGGTTCAACTGCCTTAAACACCCAAGCATTTTACCATTAGACTATGTACCGGGATCAAATATGAATTATTTAAACTACACAAAATAGTTTCTCTAGTGTGTAAAGATAATAATAATTCTTTTCATTTTAAATAAATATTGCCTAAAATAGAATGATTTTTGTTTTTTTAAATGTTCGAGCCTTTAAAATAACAAATATCTTGAAAAGGATACAAGTGGGGCCACAACTCTCAAGTATTCCGTCATGTATGGTGTTCTGGCACTCTCACTTTACCGGCCGTCATTGGTTGCGGGGCCAGGGACTTCGGACAGGGTTGATCGGGTCTGGCGGCGATGTTGGCAGCTCCAGGTCTAGCCACGTATTCAGCATTTTCTATGACAGGGCCTTCATGACTGCTTGGCAATCGGACAGGGCCTTATGTGGCACAATATGAGGACATGTACATGCTTGGCGTGCGGGGAGACAGTGGAGACTCTGCGGCATGTCCTGTTTGAGTGTGAGATTGCGGATAGGATCTGCCGGGCCTCTCCTTTCTACGGAGTTTTGGAGTATCTCCACTCGTCCTCTTTTGCGGATTTCTTTATGCGCCTCTTAACGGAGCGAGGGATACTGGATACAGTGCGAGTTGTGAGCCTAATGTGGGGGATATGGAAAAAGCGCGATGTTCCGCGGTGTTTAATGTACATGCAATTTATGTTTCAGTGGTGTGTGCGCGTTCTTTAGCTGTGACGACTGAGTATACGGAGGCCCTAGCGGCCTATCGGGTGCAGAGGACGCCCCAACATTTGGTGGATTCTTGGGCTCGGCCCACCTCATGGGGTAGTGAAATGCAATGTTGATGCTGCGGTGAGGGAGGATCAAGCAGGCACTGGGCTTGTTTTTCGTGATTCAGCAGGGACTGTCTTGCACTCCGTGGGTTATCCTTTTGATGGGGGGAGGTCGGTCAGAGTGTATTTGCGGCGGGGGAGGTGGAAAGCGACTGTCTGACGTGTGTGCAGCGGCTTCGGCACCCTGTGGAGGATATTACTTCCTAGGACTGTCTTCTGATGGACTGCTTAGTTCTACTCTGTAGTTTTGATTTTATCACTTTCTCTTTTGTTCGACGTACCGGCAATGTACATACGCACTTACTGACGTGACATGCTTTGTCGTTATTTGCTGTGACTCTTGCGGCAGTTTGCCATCTAAAGATGTTTTAACCACATGTTTTACGGACGTTAATTAAGAAATTTATTTGTTCTCTCAAAAACAAAAAAAAAAAAAAAAAAAAAAAAAAAAGAAAAGAAAAAAAAAGTGACAAGTAGCTTTGAGTTGGAATTCATGTTTATTTTTGCTAGTAACTTGGTAGGTAGAGCACACATGTGGTGTTCATCGCCCACCCAATTACATCGGGGTAATGGCAAATATAGTCTCTTTTGGAAAAGAAATGGTCAATATAATCATATCAAGTTGTATTTAAAAAAAAAAAAATTGACCGCGATTTTCTCCCATTTTTTCACAACGCGCACGATCTTAAGGCCTCAAATCCCCTATCGGGTTCACCTTCCCACCAGGGTTTAGTTTGATCAAAACACCTAAAACGCTGGTTGACGTGAGAAAATGGCTTAAAAAGATTGTTTAGGCCATTTTCTGAAAAAAAAGACTAAATAAAGCCCATTTCTTTACCAACAAGACTAAATAAGCCGGCGCCCACAATTACATCCTCTCTTCAACGGGAAATACTAAACTTTTTGAAAGAGAGGAAACAAAAATTACCGGACAGAAAAATATTTTCCTCCCTTACAGAACTGATTGATTTTCAAGAGGCAGATTTTTGATGGGTGCTATAAAGTCTGCAATAGCTGATGGGCTAGTGACTTTCATGTGGGTTTTCAGTGTATCGACTCTTGGAGTTCAGACTTCAATAATTTCCAAATATCTTGGATTTACACCACAAGGAATTCATGTTTTGTTCATCACTACTTTTCTTGTTTTTACTTTATTGTTTGTGTTTGGGATCATTGGTCATGCTCTTGGTGGTGCCACCTTCAATCCTACATCCACCGCCGCCTTTTATGCCGCCGGTGCTGGTGGTCCTGGTTTCTCCCTCTATTCTGCCGCCCTCCGCTTTCCTGCTCAGGTTAGGTTGACCGATTTCCTCACCCGTTGACTTAGATGGTTAGGTTCTTTTCTTTATTGATGTTATATTTTAGAAATTGGAGTTTAGATGGGATTAAAGTCTCTAACTTTTTCTACTTACAAATTCTGCACATTTCTTGTTGGGCATTGAAATTGAAGAAAAATAATCATATTGTTGATTGTCTGGGCATTGGAAGTAAGAAAAATGGAGGGTATCTAGCTTCATACAAGTCCATCTAAAATGGAAATGGGTTTTTTTTTTAGCAGCACAAACAACACCAACTCTACTGTTCTGATACCACATTACAACCGATATTTGCATAGTTGAAAAGTCTATTCAAGAAGTGAGAATGAATTTCTGTTAATTGATTGTGAGAATTTACCTCTAGAATCAATTTTTCGCTGGTCGGTTGTATTTGGCGGGATCACGTTAGAAAGGGTGCAGGGCGACTAAAGGCACCCATAGAAATACAGGAGGATGTCAAAGTAGTTAATGGCAATGCAAGTTGAGGGGAGGATAGATGATTTCAATTTTGCACACCTATTTTCTTTTGAAGGAAATGATCTCAATGTTTTTCGGCTATAGGCAATAAGATATTTATAAACCTAGTCCAAATCATAATTTTGGCAGGCTTTAGGTGCAGCTGGTGGTGCTTGGGCTATAATGGAGGTTATGCCAAATCAATACAAACATATGATCGGCGGACCTTCTTTGAAAGTTGATGTGCATACCGGTGCTATTGCAGAGGGCGTTTGACCTTCGCACTTACTTTTCTTGTTCTCCTAGTTGTTCTGAGGGGTCCAAAAGCCCAATAATAAAGACATGGTTGCTTTCAATGGCTACTGTTGCAATGGTGATTACAGGTGGAAGATATACTGGACCCTCCATGAATCCTGCCAATGTAAGTTGTAAACATCTTCTGGGGTTATGCTTGTTTTCTTTACAAATACAACAAGCATACATGATTTACTGCTGAATTTCTTCACCTTTTACGTTATATTTGGGTGCAGGCGTTCGGGTGGGCATACATGAAAAACAGGCACAATACATGGGAGCAACTGTATGTTTACTGGATTTGTCCATTCACTGGAGCAATACTAGCTGCTTGGGTTTTTCGAGCTGTCTTCCCACCGCTGCCACCTCCTCCTCCTCGTCCCGTGAAGGAGAAGAAGGAGCAATAAAAGAAGATAATTAGATGCAGGTGTTTGCAAGGATGCAAATTAATTAATCTCTTTTTTCACTGTCTGCAAATTCATGACTTTGAACTTATTCAATCATTGACACTTGATCTCTCGCTGTCTTATTCATCTATATATCTTGTTAAAATTGAATGAGGAGGCATTAAAATAGAAATTACTTTGTGCATGATCTCCATATTTTTGTTTTCTGAGCCATATTTAAATTCTTGAAAGTTGAAACCTAAAGGAAACTGAAAACACAAAGGACTCAAAATGTGAATCTGAAAAACCTAAAATTCAACCTTTTTTTCTGGAAAATATCAAGAACTCAGATTTCTGGAAAAACTTCATTACATTTTCCTTGAAGAACAACAGATTGCAGCTACATATATAAGCCCAACATAAAATCTAAGAAAGATCTTCATGATCTAGATGAAGGGTGGGATTTAACCCACCTTAGCTAAGAGAATCTTACACATGTCACCTTAAAGATGGTGAAAATGGTTTGGTGTGGATTCATACATCAACCATAATGCAGTAAGTAAGCAATAAGCAGTAAACAAAATTGTTTAGACATGATCCAACAAGATGGAGACCAAACTTGGAGTCATTTTTTGTTGTGTTATTATTCGAGTCCTAATAGACTCTGTTATCCAACTCGACTCTACTAGATTGTCGAAACGTTGTCAAATATGTTAACAATCAAAAGGGATAATTATAACAATCATACATTTCTTCTTGAATACCTCCAAGTAATTTTTTTGAATTATTATAATGCAATCTGGTGAAAAATCACGAGTGTCTTAACGCAAGTTTGAAATCAATGAAGATATACGTTAAAACATGAGTATTTTGATGTTAAAATAGGATCACAACATCATTTTCAATGGAGGCCATCCCAATTGATTCAGTTTATGCTCGGATATTACATCTTTCTTCTACACATACAACAAGAAAGGAATAAAAACACACATCAACATTTTTTTTCTTTGTTTTTTTGGAAGGACACATTAATTTTTCTCCTTTCAAGAAATCGACACTCCCTTTCCCTTGAATGCTTTGAAACCAGTCTAGCTATTTCTAGCTTATCGAGTTGTTTAAACGGGAGATGGGAACATATCCACCATCAACAACCAAGTTTTGTCCAGTGATAAACCCTGAATCATCAGAAGCAAGAAAAAGTGCAGCATCTGAAATATGATTAGGCATCATACTCTTATGCTTCAAAGTAAAATCAGGCTGAAAATAGCTCTTAAATTCCTCCAAGTTCTTAATATGTAAACCTTCCGTTGACAATGGTGTCGGCACTGGCCCTGGAGACACACAGTTGACCCGAATCCCATATTCTCCGAGCCCTTTACTTGCACATCTCACCAACCCCAAAACAGCATGTTTCGATACGGTATAATCAATAAGGAAACTAGATCCATAACTCGCCGCCGTGCTGCCGGTGCAAATTATGCTTCCTTTTATGCCACCATCCACCATTGCCTTTCCAGCATGCTTTACACAAGCTATCATTCCACTAACATTTATCGCAAAAAGACGATCATAAGCACCAAAATCGAACTCCAGGATGTCTTGTTTACAAGGGCTCACAATTCCGGCATTGCTGAACATGATATCCAGTTGGCCATACAGCTTAATTGTGGAATCAACCAGGTTTCTAACTTGTTCTTCATCACTTACATCGCATTTGATGAAGTGGCATCGATCCAAACCTATTGATTCAGCTACTTTTTGTCCCTTTTCTTCTTGGATGTCTGCGATTACTAAACCTCGGGCACCGTTCTGGGCAAAGCAACGGGAGGTTTCCTCCCCAATACCGCTTGCTCCGCCGGTAATGATGGCAACTTTGTTCTCCAACTTCATTTTGAGGTAATAAGCCTCTTTCAAGTTAACGCTACAAATATGAATAATGAGTATATATTGGATATATCTCTGGACTTCGGTATAGCCAAACTGTATATTTGTAGCCAATGGTTGCGACTTCATGATGGAACTTCTCAACAACAACAACAACATTCTCCAAAAAAAAAAAAAAAAACAACAACAACAACAACAACAACAAAAAAAAAAAAAAAAAAAATCATTCTACGCAGTTGACTTAATTTTTTAAACTTGGTAGTATCATCAAAGAATTAAAATAGTAATACTCCATCATGTGAATGTTCTCATCGTTATATTTAACATCAACTTGTCAACATTCGAAACATCGAATGATTAAATTAGAAACGCTCTTTTCACACAAAATGCATTCGCCTTATCAGACAACAATTACTTTCCGATTTTGTCATTTTCACACGTGAATACATTCTGACCGGAGTTCGGTCAGAATGTGAAACATTATACCTACCCACATTTGATCAGAACAATTTAGTTTATTCTGACTCAAAGGTGGTCAGGAAAACATTACATGTTTGGCCTCTAAAATGGTCCGATACATTTTCGAAATTTTTATAGCGACGTTTTTATATTCTAACTTGAGATAGGGTTATACCTACTCAAATATGGTCAGAATAATTTAGTTTATTCTGACCTGAACATGGTCAGGAAAACATTACATGTTCGGCCTCTAAAATGGTCCGATACGTCTTCGAAATTTTCATAGCGGTGATCATATTCTAACTTGAAATAGGAGCGGAAAACGTTATTTTTCGGCCTGGAAAATGGTCCATATTGTTTCTCAAGCGTACGTAATAATATCTCTTTATTCTGACCAAAAATTGATCTGGAAAACATAATGTTCCAGGCTTGTAACATGGTCTGAATAATATACAATTCCTGACTCAATTTGAGTCAGAATGATATGTGTGTTAAATTTCAAAACAAAACTCACTCTCGCCCTTGAAATGTGTAAAACATGTTTTGTGTGAAAAGACGCTCCCAAATTAAATGAACTTGTCAATGTGTGTCTTTTTGAATAATTGTCCCTAAATTAAATTACACATAATTATGATTAATGAACATCTTTTATTTGAAACTTTTTGTTTGACTTTTTTTTGGGAGAGGGGGGAGGGGTGTGTGTTGATCTCATTTTATTCAAACTATGTTGACATTAATTTCCGAGTAACGATACAAACACAACTTGTGAGACGTAAAGAAGTTACACAACTATCATCTGCACTATTGATTATGATGGTCTATATCGTGATCACTAGATCATACTCCATGATCAAGGATGCAGATGTTGTTGTGTCACGCGTTGTGTCTCATAGATTGTGTCCGTATAATTACTCTTAATTTCCAACTTTTTGTGTAATTTATTTAATAGGTTGGATACGAATGTCCACTGTTAGGGTGTACACGGTTCGATTTGGTACGGTTAATGACAAGACAAAATCGAACCAAAAGCTATGATTAATTAATATTTTAAACAAAAAAGCAAACCGCTTGTTTTAGGTATCGAATTGAATCAAACTGAAATATATGGTTTGGTTCGGTGAATTAAATATTGAAATAAAATTAAACAATTCTATTATGTTATAAACAATTTGCTTTTTATTCAATTTTTAATTCGGTTATAAATTGTTCGGACAACAGTTCGGTTATATATAATTTTTCATAAGCGGTTATAATATAACTAGTTATACAAGTTGATTATAAACACGTTGGTTACGATTTTTCTATTCAATTCGGTTAACGGTTTGGTTTTTTATTCTGTTCGGTTACAGATATTTGTGAACATGAGTTTTATGCTCAGTAAGGAAAAAGAAAACCAAACGAAAGATTAATATATGTCGGATGCCATGAGACATGACATGAATCTATTTCATCCACTTTAAAAAAACGGTTTGAAAATCATTACTTGAAACGTTAAGAAAACCACTGTTGAAGCATAATTTGAGGAATACATAAAACACATTTGAAAACACGTCTTTAAACAAAGGGAAATCCACCTTAAAACCCAAATTTAACATATAAAGAAACCACTTAAAAACAAAGTTTAAATCATGCATAGAAAACATGTTTATTAACTACATTCAGTTTATCTTGCATGTACTTGTTTGTTTGATTAATTATTTACTTACCATGTTTAGCCTAACGATCAAATTTACGTAAGTCATCTACTAACACATACCGTACCTGTCAATTAACTGTAGCATGTTCATGACTTGACTGCTAGATTCATGTTTATTACTTACTTTATATAACCATGTCCTTGTCGTATTATAGTCTTTCTATTTATGATCCTCGTCGTCTTAGCTTAAGGGGTGACATTGTTGGTCTTTTATTTTTCTTGTCTAATGGTGACCCTGTCCTACCGGCCGTTTGCTTGTTGTTTTCTATTTTTTAAAATTTATTCAAACTAAAAGCATGTTGTGATATCCCACGTTGTAAATGTGGGAAAACAATAACGTTTTATAGATGTGAGACATGTCTTGTCAACTCGGATCACTCTTTTTAGGTCAAACACGAAAGACAGTCTAAGCGATTGACCGAATCCTTTATGACATACTTGTTGGATCGATATAGGCGCAATCACACTCTAAGGGGGTTGAATAGAGTGTGGATGATTTTTAAACTCTTTTCGATAATATCAACACAAGTACTAATTAATTAAAGCGAAGCCAACTTAATCGCTTATTCGCTTGTGTTATAAGACCTATGTGATCAAGGGTGATTAATTTGTGTAATCAAAACAGGTCAAGCAAGTTTGCAGATAGTATTAAAAAGATCAACACCAAATATTAATTCAAGTGTGATTAAAGTGTGATAAAGCAAATTAATTCTATTTGATCAAGCAAGTTGCAAGATTGATCAAAGGATCAGGGATGTGACAGATTATCACTATTGCAGATTAAAAAGATTGTTATTCACGAGAGATAATATTTAACACAAACTTTGCAGGCTGATTTAAATTAAAACTCGTGCTTATAGTGACGTTTTAGCAACTGTCACAAGAACTTAGATTCAGCAACAACAGGTTTGCATACAACAGATTGAACCAAACAATATATAAATGTATTAACCAATAGTCAAGTCCACAAGGAGATTTTGCCAAAGATCAAATCAGATGCAAGAAAAACAAATCAAAGAACACAGTTAAAAGTTTTTCCAAGTGAATCGATACCACAAGAATATGCTTTCATCCGTGCAAAACAACGGATCATAAACGTAACACAAATAAAGACTCGGTTCAAGAATCAATACTTTGAAGTCCAATTACAAATAGGTTCAAATACAACTTCGTGTTCTCAAAAATACACCTACAGGATGGATCAAAGCAGTCCAAGTTCAAATTTACAAAATGCAGATAAACAGAGCGACTTATACAGATCAATATGGCAATATGATTACACCAGATCGACAATAATCGAAGTGAAATTTCAATCGATCTTCAAAGATGATAATCAAGCCCAAGGGGGTGAGATTATCAAGTTTGAAAATCAAATGTCAATACAATGTTCAAGCAGATCTAAAAGCCGACACAAAGAAAGCAACTGTTAGGCAGATTGAACTATGATCTATTTCACGCAATTAAAATCAATCTCAAGAAAGCTCTTCAGCAATTGATGCAAGGCGGATTGCACAGAGATATAGCAAAACAGATTCAAGAGTTGAGTGCACAATAGATGATGCAAAGAGGTGTTGCTAAGGCACAAAATATGCAAAGAAAGGTTCAATGATTTATTAGCTTGGACTCAACCAAAATGGATCAATGATGAGAGATAAATTTATGATCGCTTTTATGATATTTCACTTCCCATTTCGATACCATTTTGAACATTATTATATCAAATCAAGTCATAAATACTAAGTTTTATCTAAATATGTAAGTGGTAGTTATTATATAAATTATCGTATTTTTATAAGTTTTGTTAGTTTTGTACCGGTTTTAGTGACCGGAGTGTCGTGGTCTGCTTTTCGCGGGTATTTTCTCGCTTGTTTCTTTGCGTAATCCTAAGATGAACTGAAATCCAGTATCGACACTTTTGAAGTCAATTTGAGTCGTTGGAAGAAAGTTATAAAGCGTCACTAAGTCAAATGATCAAAGGGTTAATCGTTTCTTAAATAAAAATCCCGAGTATCGATGGGAATGGCCCTTCAAAACGGCATTTTCTGAAGAAGTGGCCTTAATGAAAGTCGTAGATCTTCATATAAACGTTCCGATGCACTTTGAATCACGTCAATTGGACTTCTAGAACTCAAGATATGAAACGTCACTAGATCAAGTGGTCAATCCCGAAAACGACTCGTAATACAAATGGCTCATCAAAATGACGTTTTCTGAAGAAGAGTCTTTGATGAAAGTTGTAGAGTTTTCCGAGAGATTTCTAATGACGTTTAAATCACGATTTTTAGAGATCTACAACTCAAGTTACGAATTTTAGAAGTTTAATATATAATTATATATAATTATATATAACCGTCGATCATGTGCTGCATGTTACTGTGATCATTTGCAATGATGGATTCCGGATCGATCCGGCACCAATCCGGACCGATCCGGGAAGGATCAATTGCTTATAAATAGGAGCCTCAGTGCAGACGGATCATTGGTACCTAAAATATATATATATACCATATACTATATATATATATCTCTTTCTCCCTTTTTATTTTGTAGTTTGTAAATCGCCTTATATGCGAAATAAATTCAGATAGTAGTAATGCAGGTAGAAATGCTCGGAAATTCCGGAAGATCGGTGTTCTTGAAGTCGTTGTAATGCCCGGAAAAAGGCGATTTACGAGTCACTGGTTGTAATCGGGTAATTTTCTATAGTATTTATGTTTATGTTTTTCTTTGTTATTTTCATCTTTTTATCTTTTATAATGTTATTAGGCTAGATCTAATAACTAGCCAAAGTTATGTAATCGTTTTAATTCGATCTTTTCGTTAAAGAAATGTTGTTAAGTTAAAATGATTAAAATTGAGTTAATTGAATCTTTTTCTATTTTGATCGTATTCGTATTGACGTATTTAATCGATCTGAGGAATTCATAATCTAATTATGAATTGACGCCTAGTAGTTAGGTTATGAACTCGTTAATAGAAAACCGGAGGGTAAAATTGGCCGTGTGAATAACGTGACAACGGAATCCTATTTCTACCCGGGGTAGATTTGTTTTGGGAGAAATGAATCTTATTATAATTTGTACTCGAGATCGTAATAATGTTAAATCATCGCTTTAATTGAAACTTAAACCGGAAAGTTGAATCGTCCGGCTTTGACAACCGGAGCCTTTTAAATAAAATTGACCGCTTAACGAACGGAGTGACTCCTTTTATCCAAAGGTAGAATCGTATCGGGACTGCTCGTAAAAACCGTAATAGCTTGTGGACCTTGGGTGATGACAATGGACATATGACAATTTCATACGCCGTGTGAGGAGGAGTTGTCTAGTTTAGAGAGACACCGCTTTCATTTACTCAATTGGACCTAAAAGGAAGATCGAACACATTTCGTTAATTGAAAAGATCGAGTAAATTGATTACATATACTTTGGCTAGTTTGGTTTATATATTATATTTTGGTACTATATATATATATATATATATATATATATATATATATATATATATATATATATATATATATTTTACAATCTATGTACATCTATATATATTTATATATTTATATATATTATATTAGTATAGTTTAATTTTATTTACTGTTTACTCTAACATCTAACTGATCTAACTATCTAACCCGAGGAAAATGTTATAAACTCATGACTTAGATCGAGTTAATAATAATAGCTTTTGGTGTTTAACCCCACTTAAAAGAATTACCATGTTTTCCTTGAGGAATACGACTGACTCACCACACTAGCACTACAATTTGACCCGGCACATCGCCGGTTAGGATCTGTATAGCCTAGGTAATGTCCGTCACTTTTTTGATGCCGCTGTCGGGAAAACGTCGCTAATTTCTTTCTTTGTGTCTAGGGTTACTACTTGTATTAGCTCAAAATTCTCGAGGATA
The DNA here is from genome assembly GCA_026214975.1 of Gentiana macrophylla. Taxonomy (NCBI): domain Eukaryota; kingdom Viridiplantae; phylum Streptophyta; class Magnoliopsida; order Gentianales; family Gentianaceae; genus Gentiana; species Gentiana macrophylla. The sequence goes on along the minus strand of JAOBSW010000750.1, from coordinate 70,225 downwards.
AGTCAACACTCTTCTTATCACATTTCTATTTTTATTTTCCGTTGGTATCTACCTTCTTTTAGTTACCAATTTTCTTCTTCTACCAAAATCGAGTTATTTTCTATTTTCGATAGTAGAAAGTAAACGTGGTCATAATGTAATTTTAGGATAAGTCAATACATTTCTCAATCTCATTTGTATTTTTATTTTCATTGGTACCTACCTATTTGGTAAGATATCAATTTTTTATAAAAATACTCGATAAATACCAGTGACTTCGTAATTACCGAGAGAGAGAGAGAAAAAAAAAAAAAAAAAAAAAACTACTCGGTAAATATCGAGTGGATTCGGTAATTACCGAGGAGAAAAAAAAATGTGGTTTTTTTATCGATTTTGTGTTATTTTCTATTCGATATTTTCTATTCCACAAGAATTGTCAAATCGAGTTACTTAAAATGGCGAAACCGTTGGTGAAACACCGAACAAGGGGATTGCTCATGCTCGGCGGTATGGCCAAAACCTTAATCGAATTTACCTCAACCTAATAACTAATCGAATAATAGAAATAATCGAAATCGAATAAGCATAATCGTAATAATCGAAACCACCTAACCCGAGACCTATATGTGATCGGACCGTAAAAGGTACCAGTTAATAATCCAATTCGTTTACCCAATAAAGGAGCAAATAATTTCAAATAAAATCTCATCTTTTGGTTTAATTGACACAAGAGCCCAATTTCTAGGAGAAGATGATGAGGATCCACATCATCACCTCTATCTTTTCAAGAATTGTGTAATCTGACCAAAAGTCATGGTGCTCATCGGGAATTAACGAGGATGTCTATGTTTCCTTTTTCTTTAAAAGGAAGAGCACGAGATTGGTTTTTGTCACTTCCACATCATTCATTGACTAGTTGGGAGGAGATTCAATCCGAGTTCTTAAAGCAATATTTTACTCCTGGTAGAAAATTGGAATTAATAGTCGAAATTGCCAACTTTAAACAAGGATCTGAAAATATGCTTGGGAATGCTTGGGAAAGATTTAAAAATTATTAAGAGCTTGTCCCGATCATGGTTATTCCTTAGATATGCAAATCCAACTTTTCTCGTCAGAAATTAAGGAAAGACTCACGTGCGTGATGTAGATCATGCATGTGGTGGTTCGTTAATGATGAGTGAAGCCCAAATAGTTTACGATGCTATAGAAAAGATTTCCAAAAATAATCGTATGTGGGAAACCGGTTCTAGCACAAGAAAAGTAGCCTTTGCAGAGAGAATGTACATCGAATGCGTGTTCTTGCACACTTGGAGAATTTGAGTAGGAAATTTGACGGCTTATTAGCCAAGAAAATGTAAACTCAGAAAATATCATACCAAATGACTACTCAAATCATGATAATGTGTCATTAGGGATGGAAGAACCAAAAGGATATTCAAGGAAAAGGTGAGTTTTTACAAAGATAGAATTTGAACAATGCATATTCAAACTCGTTTAATGCTATAAGAAGAGATCACCCTACTTTTCATTGGTCTGAAACCCCTAGTAAGCAAGGACAACCACCGTATCCAATCCAATATAAGAATCCAAATCTAGTTTATCAAGGAGATACCTCGAATCAGAATCTACAATCATTACCTAGATCGTATCCACAATATACCACTCAAAGCATACCAGTCACCCAAAGTTCAACTCAACCTGAAGGAGTTGATAAATGGGAGAAATTAATCGAAAATCTGATGGGTATGATGTCAACTCAAGCTCAAAATATGGAAAGCATGATGACTTCTATAGTAATACATACTAAGGATATGAGTGCGTTGAAAACATCTATAAGTGGACATGATACCGAATGAGAATTGTAGAAGCTTCATTACGGAATTTGGAATATCATTTGAGTAGAGAAGAGGAACGTAAAAGCAGAAACCTCCAGAGAGTCGCCAAGTAATACCGAAAGAAACCCGGGAGAGGTAAATGTCATTATTACTAGAAGTAGAAGAATCTGTGGAAGTAATGGATTAGAAAACATGAGAATTAATGAAGTAGAGGATGATTTAGATGGTAAATTTGAAAAGGATATGGAAAATAAACCGAATTCACTAAAGAGGAAGAGGACATTATTGAAGATTTCCTAAGACGTAATGTATATATTGAACACGAAAATGAGGAATGGGTCAAGATTCCTAGAATATTGAAAAATCCAAGAATGAGTAGGACCTTGACCAATGATCATGTTGAGAATGAATCAAGTTTGGAAGGTTCAATTCAAACCAAACCTTATCCGGCTCAATCCAAATTCATCTCGGTTCAACCAGATAGGACAACACCATATCCAAAGGTATATTTTGAAGAAAAAGGTGCGAATGATGACACACAATGTCCTCAAAAGGCACAATCATTCAAGGAAGCTTTACCATCTTCGCTTAACGATGAGAAGTATGCATGTTTTCTCGACACTTTTCGGTGCTTAAATATTAATATCCCTTTCATCGATGTTTGTAAGGAGAGTTTAGTTTGGGAGTTAATCATGAGAGCGTTGTCTTCAACATTTACATTTCATTGAAATATCCATGCATTACACTAGAATCTAGTTCTTGTGTAGACACTTTGTGTCCCTTGTTGTGGATTGTACTAACACGCAGTAATTGAAGAAGATGACTTTAGCAATAATATGAAGGCTCATAAACCGAAAGCTCGAAAATCAAAGGAAAAGTTCAAGAATCGTGTGGATTGGTGGAAATTGTCTAACCTCTGTTGGAAACCAGTATTGAAGAAGGATGCGGTGCGTGAGGATGACCCACCACCAGTACATTAGAAAACTAAAGCACGATAAAGTCTGGCTATAGACTATAAATGTAGTCAATGACGGGTACTATCCTTCCTTTTTACTCCTTAAGCATTTATTTTTAGTGGATTATGTGCTTAATTGTTACGTGCTTTTGTGAGTAATTGTTAGAAGTATCCCGTTTTGTTTAGTATATTATATTAGTTAATCATTATCATTTTGGTCGAGCAAACGACGTTAACCAAAAGCGCTACCGGGAGGCAACCCGCAAAAATGTTAAATATAATAATTACTCATACTTTGGATGATACTTTGGTAATACTTCGGATTGATTTTCATTTTGTTTCACCAAGTCTTAGGATGAATGTTTGAATGACATTAAACGGGAACGATTAGGTGGTTATCCGAAAATCTCGATGAAAAAAAAAGAAAATTCAAATGCATCATTTCTTAGACTTAGGTTGTTAGAACAATTTGAAATAACCTTGAGGATCCTGGTATAAAAGACTCAGAGTTAATACTTTGTCACATATTTCATATCATGATCTAGTCTGTTTTAAATTTCAAAAATAATGTGTGACATGTATTAGTTCAACTACTGTGGAATATTGTGTGTTTTAAATCAATAAAAGTTTATGTGGTGTGTTTATCTACCCTTTTGCATTACAATCGTCACACTCCACATACTTTTATTTTATTTGCACACAAAAAGGTCATAACTTTAACCCACCCACCCACCCTTTTTTTATCATCCGAGTATTTGTTTTGACTTGTTTTAGTGCACCATTGCTTTCCCAACAACTTATTTACACTCACTTTACATTGAGGACAATGTAAGTTCGTAAGTGGGGAGTGGAGTCGTTGGTCTAAGAATGGCATTAATGTTTATTTTGTATCAATAAATCCCTTAGTTTTCGATCTTTTTCGAGCATTATTTAGTTGATTAAAATAAATTGTATAAGGTATATATTTCATGGATTTGAAGATATAATGATCAATTTGGATGTGTATAACCAATGTGAACCGTAAGTGCATTGTAATTCCAAATATAGTTGTGTAACATGAATTCCTTCACGTAAGCCTTTGATATTGAAGCGAAAATTTTAAACTGTATCCATTCAGTATCCTAGTGGTTATTCTAGAGAAATAGCAGTAACTTAGTACCTAATTTTTGAACGTGTACTGTGAATATCTGAAGGTTTGAATGTGATAGAGAGGATATAAGTTAAGTTTATGAAAAAAAAATAAATAAATAAAGATGAACTATCTATATGTTGGTTGTAGCTACCAATGATTTGAGTGCAGTAGGGCGTTATCACGAAACGTCCTATATCACTATGAGGTTTAAAAGCTCCCGACTGCCTGATGATAGAAGTCCAGCTAGGGTGTTATCACGAAACGTCCTATTGCTGGGAATGAGGGCATATGCTACACATGTGGAAAAAAAAAAGTTAGATAGGTATTAATGTATTCGATCTCACCTCATGACGCTTGCAAGATAGTCGATTTTGGCAATGAGTTCGGATATGTTAGTATTCTATGAAAAAAAAATAAGAACAGAGCATGGTTGAAAACTTAGTTATCTTCTGACTATCCCCAGTATAAACTGAATGATATGCTTTAGGGATTATCCTAATAAGTACACGGGAGAACTTTGTGTGGAACTGTTACTACTATACCTAGGAAAGTCATTAGGACTGTCTGAATGGATATTTGTTAGTTTGCTTGAATTATTCAAGAGAGGATAGTGGAAATTGTTTAGGCTTGTCACACACACACTCTGTTATACATTTATATTGAGGTTAACGCCTGGTTGTAATTCAATACGGTTGCAACATCTGGTTGTCTCTTATATCTTCTATCTTCATGAATTTATCTCTTATTCATTTTGTTTTATCGCTTGTTTTGATCGAGGACGACCAAAAGCTAAGTAGGGGGTTGTGATGAGAGATAAATTTATGATCGTTTTTATGATATTTCGCCCCATTTCTGATACCATTTTGAACATTATTATATCAAATCAAGTCATAAATACTAAGTTTTATCTAAATATGTAAGTGGTAGTTATTATATAAATTATCGTATTTTTATAAGTTTTTGTTAGTTTTGTACCGGTTTTAGTGACCGGAGTGTCGTGTCTGTTTTACGCGGGTATTTTCTGTTTGTTTCTTTGCAGAATCCTAAGATGAACTGAAATCCCGAGTATCGACACTTTTTGAAGTCAATTTGAGTCGTTGGAAGAAAGTTATAAAGCGTCACTAAGTCAAATGATCAAAGGGTTAATCGTTTCTTAAATAAAAATCCCGAGTATCGATGGGAATGGCCCTTCAAAACGGCATTTTCTGAAGAAGTGGCCTTAATGAAAGTCGTAGATCTTCATATAAACGCTTCGATGCACTTTGAATCACGTCAATTGGACTCTAAGAACTCAAGATATGAAACGTCACTAGATCAAGTGGTCAATCCCGAAAACGACTCGTAATACAAATGGCTCATCAAAATGACGTTTTCTGAAGAAGAGTCTTTGATGAAAGTTGTAGAGTTTTCCGAGAGATTTCTAATGACGTTTAAATCACGATTTTTAGAGATCTACAACTCAAGTTACGAATTTTAGAAGTTTAATATATAATTATATATAATTATATATAACCGTCGATCATGTGCTGCATGTTACTGTGATCATTTGCAATGATGGATTCCGGATCGATCCGGCACCAATCCGGACCGATCCGGGAAGGATCAATTGCTTATAAATAGGAGCCTCAGTGCAGACGGATCATTGGTACCTAAAATATATATATATACCATATACTATATATATATATATCTCTTTCTCCCTTTTTATTTTGTAGTTTGTAAATCGGCCTTATGCCGAAATAAATTCAGTAGTAGTAGTACGGTAGTAATGCTCGGAAAATTCCCGGAAGATCGGTGTTGCTGAAGTCGTTGTAATGCCCGGAAAAAAGACGATTTCTGAGTCAGCGGTTGTAATCGGGTAATTTTCTATAGTATTTATGTTTATGTTTTTCTTTGTTATTTTCATCTTTTTATCTTTTATAATGTTATTAGGCTAGATCTAATAACTAGCCAAAGTTATGTAATCGTTTTAATTCGATCTTTTAATAAAAGAAATGTTGTTAAGTTAAAATGATTAAAATTGAGTTAATTGAATCTTTTTCTATTTTGATCGTATTCGTATTGACGTATTTAATCGATCCGAGGAATTCATAATCTAATTATGAATTGACGCCTAAATAGTTAGGTTATGAACTCGTTAATAGAAAAACCGGAGGGTAAAATTGGCCGTGTGAATAACGTGACAACGGAATCCTATTTCTACCCGGGGTAGATTTGTTTTGGGAGAAATGAATTTTATTATAATTTGTACTCGAGATCGTAATAATGTTAAATCATCGCTTTAATTGAAACTTAAACCGGAAAGTTAAATCGTCCGGCTTTGACAACCGGAGCCTTTTAAATAAAATTGACCGTTTAACGAACGGAGTGACTCCTTTTATCCAAAGGTAGAATCGCATTCGGGGACATTCGTAAAAACCGTATGAGCTTGTGGTGACCTTGGGCCGATGACAATGGACATATGACAATTTCATACGCTTTCGTGTGAGGAGGAGTTGTCTAGTTTAGAGAGTACACCGTTTCATTTACTCAATTGGACCTAAAAGGAAGATCGAACACATTTCGTTAATTGAAAAGATCGAGTAAATTGATTACATATACTTTGGCTAGTTTGGTTTATATATTATATTTTGGTACCTATATATTTATATATATATATATATATATATATATATATATATATATATTTTTACAATCTATGTACATCTATATATATTTATATATTTATATATATTATATTAGTATAGTTTAATTTTATTTATCATTTACTCTAACATCTAATCGATCTAACTATCTAACCCGAGGAAAATGTTATAAACTCATGACTCGGATCGAGTTAATAATAGCTTCTTGGTGTTTAACCCCACTTAAAAGAATTACCATGTTTTCCTTGAGGAATACGACCTGACTCACCACACTAGCACTACAATTTGACCCGGTACACTGCCGGTTAGGATCTGTATAGCCTAGAAAAGGTCCGTCAATCAACCAAGGATATCACACAGCAGATTTTATGCACAAAAAGGTTCCGCACTTAGAGATGTGATCAACCACAAAATCAGCCAACAAAACACAAACAGAATCAGAGAAGGATTTCACTGATGTTAACTGAATAACATAAATATGATTCAACAGATATAACAGTGTATTCAAGTGCTAAAAGTGAGAGTGCAGCAAATGATCAAGTGTAATATAGTGAATGTGCAAGGCAACAAAATGTGCAGATTTTATCAAAACCAAAGCCAAGCACAATCAGTCACAAAAGTGACAAGAATTTCAACACTTAAACTCAGTGAGTTTGAGTCGATGATTGAAATTCAGTGATGGTAACAAGTAAACGGATAAACACAAGATTCTAGCTTCATGAACAAAGCTACACACTAGAACCGGCCACAACCTTTTCACCTTATGCTCAAGGCGGTGAACTTGGTAACACAACCAATTCAAAGGTTTCACCTTCGTAAACCGAGAGTGCGATTTCACCACCGAATAAGAACAAAACACTCAATCAAATGCAGAATTACACAAGATCGATTGTATAGAAATATGAACAACAGCCGTAATCCTCTCGGGGCCTTTTGCTAGTTCAAGCTTTCTATTACAATTCCGATCTTAAACCCGGTTCTTTCGATTCAATGTACCACACAGCATGCACTCAATTACGAGATACTACACAAGTACACAGTCAATTGAGACACTGTATACACAGTATGCAATACAAGCAAAAGCAGGCGGAGAAATTAACAACAAAGGGTCAATTACGAGTACCTTCGCACAAGAAGAACCTCATAAATTCACCTTCACTATTCTGAACCACTTTAGCTATTGGTTGGAAATGCTATTCCTTCAATAGCACGACTTGATCATCCACAAGTTGAAGTATCTCTCAAGATACTCAACTCTCTTGCCCACACTCTCGCACTCACACAAAAGACAACTTTTTGAAAGATTGAAAATGTCGGATTGCTATGTATTCAATCGGTGCAATCTGTGTTAGTGTGGATCGGCTATTTATAGCCCTTGAGGTATAATTTGAACCTCAAAGATTTGTGTGAAACGAGAATCAAAAGGAAATCCACGAAAATCCGAGGCACTTAATTAGTGATTTTTCCAAACCATAATTAACCAAGCTTGTCTATGGTTCGATGTCTTATGTACACTCTCAGGGAGGGCCGTTAGGCAAATATGAGAGGTGATACCGACTATTTGAACCAAAATTATTGGTTAATTACGCAATCACTTAATGATTTAACCGACCGATTTCCTTTTAACTAAGTTCTAATAGCTCGATGTGAGGCACCCGAACCTTGGTTCAATGTTGAATATAACAACTTACCATTCATCGAACTGAGGTTAACTCATAGTCAAACCAATGAAGGCTATGATGCCAACCAACATTGGTTTAAGCGAGTTATTTAGCCATCATTGGGTCACTACCCTCGACTTTGACTTGACCATGACTTCTGGGTGCTTACCTCGGGTCATTTAACCTAGGACCGGGCATTAGAGAGGGTCAAGCCATTTTACCATAGCAGAGTTGGGTAGGATTCACCAAACCGGCGATGTATCATGACCGAGATTCGGGCGGAGTTCAATGGCTTGCAATATTCGAAATAAACACCTTCACGTTTTCAACGTGTTTTGTTGATTACGCAATTCTGATTTTGATAAGCAGTTTAATCCCAGAAAATCAGGGTCATTACTTCCCAGATTTTCTTTACCTAACACACAGCACAAATGCACAAATCATCACAGAGATCACGTTCTTAATCAGTCAAATATCAAGGACATTAACATACTTAAAAGTAGAGTAATACTTCCCTGAAATAGACTGATTATTAAAGATCCGATTTTGACCATGTGGTAAACAGGAATTGCGAAAAGCCAAGCCTTTGAATCAACAAGGTCGCTAATCAAAACCTCTTTCAAACGTTAGGTGAGACACGTTGAATCAAAAGTCGTAAATGCTCGTATCCACAGCAAATCAACAATAAAGATTTTAATCTTCGACGCAGAACCCTTCACAAGGTATATAGCAAAAAAATCAGGCAGAGATCTGTTCTAAATCAGCGTAATAAATGTAAGAAAAACGAATACACAAGAAAGATTTCACCTTGCCAGGATATGACTGCGAATCATTCAAGATAAATGCTCAAATCAGCTTTCGTGTGAAATCATACGTTGCAGTGATTCAATCGAACCTTCCATAAATGGTGTTACGCAAATGGTTGCTCGAAAACGACCAAAGCAGCTTTTGCGTTCTTACCATAATCGAATTTGGCACGAGGTAAGAATGGAAGAACAGAAAATCGGGGATTCGATTTCAGAGAAACGGAACCGGCAATAGTTATTGCAATGAATGCAATTAGGGCTTGTGAAAATACGGGTAGGGGTTATGCAAGAAGGGTTATAATAAGCCTGCCAAGATTTTAATAAAAACAATTTAATTTATATTAATTAAATAATTAATTAAAATATTGTAAAATTAATAAGATTAATTTTACAACATATTTTAATTATTTAATAATTAATTACTGATTAAGTTATTCGTTCCTGCAAGGATAAACACAACGAGGATGCCATATTAAGTAAGTCAAACACTTCATGGCTCATTAGTGACAATATATATAGCAAATAAGATACGTATAGATTAAATGTCACTGATATATAAATCATACTTATAAAAGCTTTAAATCGAGAGACATTACTTTTGAAAATTAATCAACATAATTCATACTACCACAAAATACTCAACAATACTTAGCCCTACGCCATTCGACAAATAGACCTAGTGTCCCGAAATCTTTAGAGTGTCCACAATAGAAGCCTTTAACATCTCCCTAAACTTATTATAAGGTGAGTGTCCATGCCTCAAGCCCACAATGGATCCCCAACAAGCCCTCTCTATCCCTAAATAAAACTGAGTTCCTTTCAATAATGAAGGAATTGCTAATGTAAATAGTTGTACAATTCCTCTCTCCTGCCACTACACAAATTAATTTCAAAGCACAAAAAAAAACACACTTTCTTTCCGGCTCCCGAAAAAAAATATATAGTCATTCCATATAAAGAAATATAATGCAAATAGTATTTTTTTCACAGAAGAAAAAAAAGAATATCTCCGAACACTATTTTTTTTTTATTTCAAAAATAACATACGGTATTCTTTTTTATGAACGGATACAATATGCTACTACATCCCATAAAAGTTTCCACTTTTGTGGTGTCTGTACAGATTAAGAAAATAATTATTGTGTTGAATTTTAAGTGCTAATGGACATATTCACCCTATCATATAGTAAATGCTCTATTGGAATATGAAATGATTATATAAACATTAAATGTTATTATAGGGGTATGTTGGGAAAAAGTGCATTAAATGATGTATTTGTTTACTAAATCGACATTTTTATGGGACAATTCATTTTAAAAAAGTGGACACTTTTTATAAGACTGATGTAGTATCTTTTTATGTCAACTATTAAAATCTCACCTCGTAAGTATAAAATATCTAATTTCGATTTCTGTAATAATTAAAAAAAGGAAAAATGTGGTGGTAGTTAAAATAATTAGTTGAGGGGAGATTGAGTAAAAAGGACAACAAAAAAGATTACAAAATGAATAAATAGGACACAATTCTTTTTATAGTTGTAAAAAGGACAAACAATTTCAGACAGACAAAAATACCCCTTTAATAAAAGGAACGCGCATACCATATTACCATTCCTCCGCTTCCTGGTTCCAAATTTAGGTTTTTTTTTTTTTTAAACACTCGTAACTTTTGATTTATAACTCCGATCATCGAAACTTTTTCACCAAAATTCTTTTTTTTTTGCTTTTTAATTTAAGCCCATATACGATACCCTTCCGACGTAAATTTTGAAAGCCGAAAAAATATTTGCATTAACCGGAACGTTTTTCTTATAAACGACCATAACTTTTGATTTAGAACACCGATCATCAAAATTATTTCATCAAAGTTCATATTTTTTTATCTTCATTTTGAGACCTCATTTGATACCTTTTCGACGTAGTATTTGAAAGCCGAATTTAATCGCAGCATTTACACTAACACAGTATCAGTATCAATATCAATATCAGTCTCATTTAAGGCTTAATTCAAGTGACTACTTCAAGGCACACATATTTGGCTCATATAAGGCTCATATAATGCTTAATTCAAGGGACACAATATCATATATGGCTCATATAAGGCTCATATAAGGCATACAATAACACTAACAGTATCATATAAGGCATACAATAACAAGATGTCGATGTCGATTATCGATGCATGATGTCGAGGCTCATTTAAGGCTTAATTCAAGTGACTACTTCAAGGCACACATATCTGGCTCATATAAAGTTCATTTAAGGCTTAATTCAAGGGACACAATATCATATGCAACGAAGAGAAGAAGAATGCACATTTTGTAAATGACTTTGTTAACAAACAACAAAGTACTAATTCAAGTCTCTTATTGACCAAGGCAAAACCAAACAGCAGAGATGTGCATATACAATCATAATGTCAATTTCCAATTTTTTTGTCGGTCCTCATATATAAAAGCTCATTGATTGCAAAGTCGCCGATGGATAGGATTTGTAAACTAGTTTTGGACCTTTTTGCTTGATTTCTTACTTTTCTTCTGCTTCTGTTTCATTTGAGCAAGGCCAGCGGCAGTGACTTTGACGTTAGCAATAATAGCAACAACAAGCTCTGGGTCCAGTACATGCCTTCATCGCCTTCTTCTCCTCTTGCTTGTTGCATCCGACATGGGCCCAAACAAGTTCATCGCCTCTTTGCGGCTGCACAAAAATTGATCAGTATCATTTCATCAAATTGATCAGTATCATTGAACTAAATATTTTTCTTTCCGGCATTTCATCGAGCAGCTGAAATTCGACAGCATATCATTTGGTAATCGAAGGTATTATATCTGAACTAACATAATCCAAAAAAAGCACCCATACTTTCTGACTCAATTTTTAGCAAAAGTAGCATACTAACACAAATTTTTAGCAAAAGTAGCAGAAGTAAAAGGGCTAGAATAGCGAAAACATTTCCACCAGATTTTGTTACTTACTTGGTGGAAGGTTCGAGAAATGAAGTTGGATATCAATACTCTTATTGTTACAATATTGAGGATGATCCAAGAACATTTTCTGAGGCAATGGGATCTCAGGATGTATCATTTTGGAAAGAAGCCATCAATGACGAGATGGATTCCATAATGGGTAACAATACGTGGATTCTTACAGATTTACCACGTGGTTGCAAACCGTTAGGTTGCAAGTGGATTTTCAAAAGGAAAATGAGAGTTGACGGTATTGTACCGATATAAAGCCCGGTTAGTTATACAAGACTTTAGGCAAAAGGAAGGTATCGATTATTTCGATACTTATGCTCCCATTGCTAGAATCTCCTCAATCAGGTTATTGATTGCCTTAGCCGCAATTCATAACTTGGTGATCCATCAAATGGATGTTAAAACAGCATTTCTAAATGGAGATTTGGATGAAGAAATATACATGAAGCAACCAGAAGGTTTTATTATGCCCGGTAACGAGCATAAAGTATGTAAACTTGTAAAATCATTGTATGGACTTAAACAAGCTCCTAAAAAATGGCATCAAAAGTTTGATGAGGTTGTCTTGTCTACTGGTTTTAAGCTTAACCAATCAGACAAGTGTATTTATAGTAGATTTGATGATACCGGCAATGGTGTGATAATCATCTATATATGTCGATGACATGTTGATTTTTGGTGCGAACCAAAGTCGAGGTTGATAAGTGTAAAGAACTCTTATCGTCTAGATTCTCCATGAAAGACATGGGGGAGGCAGATGTTATTCTGGGTATTAAAATTAAAAGAAATCAAGGAGGGTTTTCACTAACATAGTCTCATTATATTGAGAAAGTGTTGAAGAAATTTAATTGTGAAAATTGTACTCCGGCAAATTCTCCTATGGAGCCTCATGAGAAACTTGGACCTAATAAAGGTGAAACCGTGAATCAACTTGAATATTCACGAGTCATTGGTTGTTTGATGTATGCAATGACTAGTACACGACCGGATATTGCCTATGCGGTTGGGAAACTAAGTAGATATACAAGTAACCACAGTAATCGTCATTGGAGAGCGGTTGTTCGTGTATTAAGGTATCTTAAGTCTACCAAAGACTTTGGTTTGACTTATGTTGCATATCCTTCGGTGATTGAAGGATATTCGGATGTTAGTTGGATATCTAATGTAAAGATCATTCTTCTACTAGTGGATGGGTGTTTGTTTTAGGTGGAGGTGTCATTTCTTGGGCTTCAAGAAGCAGACATGTATATCTAGCTCGACTATGGAGTCGGAGTTTATTGCCTTAGCGTGACCGGAAAAGAGAGGCGAGAATGGCTTAGAATTTGATTCATGAAATTCCTCTATGGCCTAAACCAATATCACCAATATCTATTCATTGTGATAGTTCATCTACACCTTTATAAAGCATATAGTCATGTGTATAATGGTAAGTCACGACACTTAGGCGTTAGACATAAGCGCGATGCGTGAGTTGATCTCTCACGGGGTGATATCGGTTGTGTATGTGAGATCTCAAAGGAATTTAGTGATCATTTGACGAAAGGATTAGCTAAGGACTTATTACAAAAGTCGGTTGTCGGGATGGGTCTACAACTTTGTATAAGTTTCGATAATGGGACGCCCAATTTCCACTTTGGTACAATGCCTTAGGCTAAATTCAATGTGGTAAGCTTTGTTATTGGAAACTTGAGCACATGTATTAATCCCGAAGGTATGTGCAATAAACCTGTGAAGTTAGGTTGAAGTTTACCTTCTTAATGAATCTTTTGAGAGTGCTAATGCAGTGCACGGTAAATTAAAGATTCACCTATATGAAGTTTGAGGTATGGCCGCTTCAAGGAAAGTTGGGTTGACTTTTTATATGCTCAAGAATGGATATGGACACAAGGCGGATTTCAATAAATGGTGTCAAGAATAATACTTTGAAGTAGTCTCAATTCATGTGTATTGTTATGTACATGTATTCAAAATGTGTAAAGGGGTTCAATGCTTAGTCACACCCCAATACTCGAATATTTGCGTGTAATAATACTAGGTGGAAATTCAATCTTCGTGATATTTTCATTGAAGCATGAGTTGGTTTATATTATGATTGTTGTTTTTACTAAACCAAGGATTACACTTAAATGGAGGAGGAATGTTGGTGATTTAAGTATAATCACAAGCCATTGAGGTTATCGGGATTTAGTACAAGGGTGGTTATGCTCGTAAAGCTAAAATATAAGTATGGAGGTGCGGAGTGCACGCTTATATAAGTGTTTACGAGTATACGGATGTGAAATGAAAATCCAAATTTTCTGATTGAGAGTTATCCGTACAGATGAGAGTTATCCGTACGGATAAGAATCTATCCGTACGGATGAAAGGCTGAAATTGTAAAATTTTGATACTGTGATTTATCCGTCCGGATGATAACTGCATCCGTACGGATGGGCACCTGTGGTCGGAAAAACTGATTTTTGGTGTCTTTTGGCCGTTTTAAGTGGGTACAACCAAATGGTACATTTTCTTTTGGTTTATATCACTTAAAGGACGTATTCCTTTGCTCTTTTTCAGATCCAAGTGCTATATATTAGCAAGTTTACATTGTTAAACATAAGAACAACATATGTAAGCATCCTTGTTATTTATTCTATATAACTCAAAACTTCAAAGTGCTCTTTAATCTTTTGTCCAAAGTTTAAAGGTTGTTCTCTGATGACGGTCAAATTATACCCGTAAAAGTCATCAACATTGACCTTAAATCGAGATTAATAATACGCATTTTATATTAAATCACACGTTTATATTTAATATTTAATGTTATGTGATTTATATTATGTAAATTGGTATTTACTCGTTTTATCCGATTCTTGTCGTGCGATTAATGTTGATTTTACTGAGATCATTACAAATCGAGAAGATTAGTGTCATTCAATCAATTATCTCAAGATAAGGAAGGAAGGAAATCGGAGCATTAAATGAGAGAGTAATCGGATCGACATGCAAGCGCAGCGAGTGGGAGCAAGGCAAACGAAGAAAACGCGTGTAGAACATGGAAAATATAGGTTCGGTCGACCGAACCATTAGAGCTCGATCGACCGAGTGTCATCTTCGGGCGGTTTAGGGCTTTTGTCGTGTTTACCTTCTAGAACCACCCTAAGTCGGCAAAACCTCTATATAAGCAAGCGACTACGAGAATTGTAATATATACCTTAGAATATCATTCAATAAAATCACTCTATTCATATCTTGATTCAATGTAGTTTATTGAGGGTGTTTCCAAAGAATTTAAGGGTTTGCATTATGTAAGCCTTTATTTTCCGTTTCTTTCTTGTAAGTAATTAATCCCTCCCAATTATGCTTTATCGTTTGAGTTAATTAATCATAGCTAGATGATGTAGATCTAGGCTATGACGTTAGGGATGTGGCGACTCGCGTCTGGCTGGGGATCCCATAACCTACGTCGTACACTTAGTATTTATTCATGAATCTGCATTGTTCAATTAATGTGTATCTAAGTTAGTTTATATGAATACTTTACGAATTCTCGCTTAATCCGTTGTGTATGATGAAACGCCGAGAGATACGTTCGGGGATGTAATCTGGGGGAAAAGACCATTCGGTCGACCGAGCTTAGCTATTCGGTCGACCGAGCCCTCGCTTTCATCCGTTAAATAGCCACGTCTTTATGGTTAGGTTAACTTAATAGAATTTATTATCTCGGTAGGTATGGCTATGGCTACGTTACTCGCTTAGTTTAATTAAAACGCGTGTAAGAAGGAAATACCAATATAAAACTCTTAGGTAGGCTCATGAATTGATCTTGGACGTTCAAATGTTATCTAGGTAGGTTTATATTTGGGGATTGCTAGCACCGATTATACGTCGTCGTAGATTAGCATGAGACTATAACTTGGTAATTGCTAGTTGGGCGAGAGTTTGAGTGATCGTTTAGGAAGTGCGCCTAACCATAGGAATGTTGCTGCATTTGGTGTGCGGTCAATATCGGCATCCTTGTAGTCGTAGCGTGTGAGTTATATGAGATGGAGGCACCAAAAGCGAAGTCACGTAACAATACCACGGTGATCTAGTGACTCTACCGGTGCTACGTCAAGTTAAAGAGGATGACTCCCGTAGCCAATCTAAGATAGATACAAACGGATTGACAGATTAATAAGTTCGATTTATTATATAAATTATCTAGGTCCAAACGATAAAGACTATAATTGGGGGAGGTTAATTACGTTGTGTCGAGTCGTGTCTTAACTTTTCTTGTCTTATGTTGGTCGTAGACCGCCTCTATGTCTTTGACATGCTTAATTAATTGTTTATATATGAAATGACCCACAATTGGTTCCTCATGGGATCGATCTTGATTCACTATATGGCTATACTACTGATGGGCTAGTCCCTCTTGCTAGTATTGGTTTATGGTGGTCAAGTATATTATAACCTGATTGACCACGTCATCATTCTCTCAGTTTTATCTCACTTAAATATTCGTGATACCCAGGACAAAGTATAGGGGTCGAATAATTTAAGAAGGACAACGATTCTTTCGTGAAACGGAAAGGTTCCAAGTCTTTTATTTTGCAGGAATTCAAGTATTGTTGATCATCTTCACACCCTCAAACTACAACACCTATCAATCTCAAATGTTATGTTTTTATAAACCCATATGGCCGATCTTAATCCGAACCATTCACATAGCATTTTAAGTAGTATTTATGTACACTAAACAAATAAGGAAAGCACTGGAAAAGCATGAACTTATACAATATAGAAACTTATGAACTGCCTAGATAGTGGTCTAGAAACCATTCAGAGTTCAGGGATCATATCAATTTTTCGTCCCAACAAGTGAAACACTTCAATCCGGTGCTTACAAAATGGACCTCGAAGTCTCCTCTCCCCCTCTTATTAACCACCCCCGTCACACCCACCACCACCACCACCAAAACCACAATTCATAGAAGGTTCCTCATTTGAATTTACTTGTGTGCCTTTGGTGCTCTCACCAGATAAGCAAAAAAAATTCACCAATCTGATATATAGGCCGCCGCCGCCCCCGCCATGGGAAGGAAGCTAGGCAGTAGCGTCCATATAGCGACGAGAAGAGGAGGAGGAGCAATTACGTTGAATTTCTGAACGAAAACAGGATTAGGTAGGAATAGAGTACGTTGAATACAGGGGTAATTTAGTCCTAGTAAAATTATTTATCCTTATTGCAACTAAAAAAAAAGTGATTAATGTTTAATTAAGGGAAGAAAAGTGGACTTATACCTAATTTTTCCTTAGTTGAGTGGGAGAGAAAAGTAATTTTGAAAAATTATACACAGAGAGCTTATTGAAGTGAATTGTTTTATAGGGTGTTGAAAAAAACGATTTTGAATGGGAAAATAAGATAAATAAAAAGTGTGATAGAGAACACTAATGTGGTCACCCTTAGGCCTACCCTGGTTGGGTTTATTCATTCATATTGGAATTGAATTCACTTGGAGCATTCACATCAGAAGCGCTATATGGTACTATATCCCTAAAATAAATATAAATAATGGAAATTTTACTAAAAAATCTTCACAATAGAAGTATCATCCATGTTTATTTTTAGGGTCAATGAATAGTTTATCCCTATTTATGGAGCACTATCCGTATTTTAATGGTATTTGGTATAAAAATAAAGATAAAGATGTTATTGTGGAGTGTTTAAAATTAAAATACTGTAAAATAGTGATGTGTATTATTTTATATTATTTATATGATAAAAATAAGGATTCTGATGTGAACGCTCTTATACTCTATTATCCTATCCAGGTTCAATTCCGGGAACACTATATATGGGCTCAATGCCCTCCCAAAATAAGCCAAAAAGGAAAAATCAAAGTCTGGCGCTGCTTTAATCCCAGATCGTTTGAAGGGCGGAATTTGTAGAAGAAGAAGAAGTAAATTGATATAATCAAGGCTTGGAGTTGTATCCACCGCAGAGCTTTGTAGAGGAAGAATCAACTCTCTTTTTCGGATCCACCGCAGCAGAGCATGTGCAACGACGTGTCTTCGTTCAGACATTTCGTCGAACACTTCCTATTCAGTGTCAATTCCGTTGCGTCTTTTTTAAATTCGGACCCCAATATATTATTCCCGCTTCTAGTACCATGTGGAAATGCAGAACAAAGGTTACTACGCTTCTTTCCCTTTTCCATTGTCACAGCGACTGTGTGCCCCATTTCTTTTGGCGCAGCACTTTTACTAAGCTTTTATCAAATCCATATTCGAGTACTTTTTCGGACCCTTCTTTTCATTTTCGATTTGGTATTTCACCTTTTCTTTCTTCTTCTTTTGTACCTCAATCGAAGGAAAAAGCCCAGATGCGTATCCTTTGAATGATGAATCTGATGACAGCAGTGATAATGAGGGTCATTTCACTGGAAATGGCGAAATTGATGAGCATAAATGCGGGTTTAATGATTCTAACGAGAAACATGGCTATGAAATTCTAGATTTGGAAACGATTATGGGTATTTTGCAAGATACTAAAAGCTGTGGGAGTGTGATGAGAAGCAAACTCGAGGAATGTCATGGTATGAGGGTTACAAACGAATTAGTGGTTGAAGTTCTTTCGAGAGTTCAGAATAATTGGGAGGCAGCATTTACCTTCTTCTTGTGGGCAGGAAAACAGCCTGACTACTGGCATTCGGTTCGCGAGTTCCATACAATGATTTCAGTACTTGGGAAAATGAGAAAATTCGATACTGCTTGGAGTTTGGTTGAAGAAATGAGAAAAGGAAAGGATGGCGTTTCAATGGTGACTCCTCAGACATTGTTGATTATCATCAGAAAGTATTGTGCTGTACATGATGTGAGCAAGGCGATCGGTGCTTTCTATGCATTCAAGCGGTTTAAGTTTGATATTGGAGCTGAAGATTTTCAAGACTTGTTATCAGCCCTTTGTCATTATAAGAATGTGAAAGATGCAGAGCATTTGCTATTCTGTAACAAAAACGTGTTCCCGTTAGAGACCAAAAGCTTTAATATTATTCTGAATGGTTGGTGTAATGCTGTTGGCGACCTGCGTGAAGCACAGAGAATTTGGAGAGATATGGACTCAAGGAGGATAAAGCGTGATGTGTTTTCATATTCGAGTATGATGGCTTGTTATTCAAAGTACGGTAACCTGCACGGTGTGCTCAAACTGTTCAATGAGATGAAGCGCTTAGAAATCGTGCCTGACCGTAAAGTGTATAATGCTGTGATACACGCTCTTGCAAAAGCCAAACATGTGAAAGAAGTTTGGAATCTCATGAATACAATGGAGGAGAATGGAATTCCTCCAAATGTTGTAACTTATAACTCATTAATCATGCCTCTCTGTAAGAGACGTCTCTCTGATGATGCCCGAGAAGTGTTTGACAATATGATAGAAAAGGGTATCTCCCCAACTATTCGAACCTACCATGCTTTTATTCGTATTCAACGGACAGGAGAAGATGTTTTTGAGATCTTGAAGAAAATGAGGGAGACGAAATGCTACCCAAACCGTGACACCTACATAATGTTGATTAGGAAGTTTTGTCGATGGCGCCAACTTGATAATGTTTTTAAGGTCTGGAATGAGATGACCTTTTATGGACTTGACCATGATAGGAGCTCGTATATCGTGCTCATACATGGGTTGTTTTTAAATGGTGAATTGAAGCAATCATACGAGTATTATTTGGAGATGAAGAAAAAACATTTACTGCCAGAACCAAAGATAGAGAAAATGCTTCAAGTTTGGCTGGAAGGGAAGGAAGCTGAAGGGATACCAGCTATTGATTTCAAACACTCTCCAACAACATGGACCCAGAGAGATCCTAAAGATGAAACCATGTCCCCAAAACATGTCGGGAAAAGAGATTTGGAGCCACTAACTGAAGCAAGAACAGTTACGAGAGAACGTGGTTATACCTTTTGGAGGGATTAGTTTTACTTTGTATGATCTTGTTTACATATTTTCAAGTTGAATGATTTGTGGTAGACAAGACAACAGTTGTGAGTTTTCTTGAAAGCGTTTCAGCTTAAATGTTATTCCCTCGAGTTCTTTTGGACAAAAGGATGGAGTATAGTGTTTGCTCTTGGAAAAAGTTTGGAAGCTGCTCATGTCATTCAAGTTCTTCTCGCAATATAATGGTATTTGTATGTCAAAGATGACAGGGAATAGTTTATCTTGATTGTGTTTCGAGTTGTCATTTGGGTGATAATAGTCATTTGTACATCAGTGTTGGAGAAAAAAGACTCAGCTGTAGAGTTATAGGTTTTAATCACTGAGAGATAGGTTATCCCATGAGATGGATATATTTCGAGAAAAGCTAATTAAGTTTGTTCCTTACTTCTACAGCAGCACAGCTGTTCCTTATATTAGTTGAATAACCTGCTCAATGGTGTTGTTAAAGGAAGCATTGCCACAACACTTGAGGCTAGATTCAACTTTCACACAGGTTGAAAATGGATGGATTTCAACCACCTGATTATCACTCGCTTTTTTTAATCTATGTGATTTCAACTACAATATTACCTTGAAGGGTAACGTAATTGATTATGTCATATTTCTTGTGATAGCTTTACTCCGGTGATATCTATGTAAATGAATCAAAACATCTTTAATATATTAAAAAGTTCATTTTGTTTGAGGAAATGTTTGTAAGCTTCTCTATTGCCAGACATTGGAAGCTTAAGGCTCCTTACAGCTTCCCTTCCAAGATGGGGTTCAATGTCACTTTGAAATCAAACAGCTTTTTACACCAATCGATAATTGGTTGGTGCGGCAAAACAACAGCCGTTCAAACATCAATTCAAAAAGGTTGTTGTTTGTGTCCCGTTGTAGTGAAAACAACATAGTTGAGTTACAAGAAATGCGGCTTGGTCAAATCCATGTTTGTTAGGCGAAAATGGAATGGAATTCCAATGTTTGCGTATTATTATGAGGTAATGAAATGGAATGAAATTTTATTTCAATGAAATAAAAAATGTCAATTTTCGTTACTTCCAAAAATAGATGGAAAATGCAATGGAATAAAATGAATATCGACAAAACACGTAGGTGATGGGGTAAAAGTGGATGGGTGGTAGGGTAGGCTAGTGTAAGTGATGAAATAGGGTAGGTAGGGTGGGGTAAGATAGGTAGGATGTAGGGTAGATATGGTGAGATAGGATAGGCTGGGTGGTGGGTAGGGTAGGATAAGGTAGGGTAGGGTAGGGTGAGGTTCTGGGTAAGGTAGGTTAGGGTGGGTGGAGTATGGTGGGGTGGGGTGGGGTGGTGGGGAGGGTAGGGTAGAGTGGGGTGGTGGTGGATAGGTAGGTAGGATAGGGAATAGGATCCTCTCAAGTATCTTGAGGAAATATTCTCTCAAGTATGCATGATCCAACCACACACCCCAAAAGTGTAAAACATCTAGCCATTGATTAACTTTTTCCAAAACCACGTAGTTTAGTTCATTATATGTAAAAACATTAACTTTACCCTTAAGTTACTTGAGAGGATCTTGGTCCGGTAGGATAGGGTGGGGTGGTGGGTAAGGTAGAGTAGGGTAACGGTGGTAGGGTGAGTAGGGTAGATTGGGGTGGTGGATAAGGTAGGATAGGGTAGGGCGGTGGGTAACATAGGGTAGTGTGGGGTCGTGGGTAAGGTAGGGTAGAGTTGGGGTGGTAAGTACGATATGTAGGTTTAGGCGGGGTAGTGGTAAGGTAGGGTATGTGGGTGATGGTGTAGTAGAGTATGATATTGTGGTGGGTAAGGTAGGTCAGAGTGGGGTGGTGGGTAGGGTAGGGTAGGGTAGGATAGGGGTGGGTAGAGAGCTAGGGCGTAGGTGTGGGGTAGTGCTACCCACCCCACCTAGCCGCACCCCTTCCACTATATCCTACCGTATGAACCATATAATACCTTATCCCACCCAACTTAATCCAGTATCTTGCCTACTCATCAGTCATTACTCAATGTGTCATATTTTATAGAATTTGTTTAATTTCATTCTTTCACATTTCAAACGTGGTAATAAAATGAATTTATTGCATTCCATTCCGTTCCATTCCTTTCATTTCCTTTTATTTCATTAAATTTCATTCATATGTAACGAACATATCATAACGTTTTTATTTTATTTTAGGGCTAAAGACCCAAAAGTACACAAAACGGACTTATTGGACTTATAAGGACAAAAAGGAATCATTGGACTTATAAGGACACAAATTAGATAGATAGATAGACTCAAATACTTTAATGAAGAAAAAAATAAAAAAAAAAAAAAGGAAGAGGCGCTGTTTTTTTTTTTTTTTTTTTTTTTTATGGTGTGGGGCTGCTTCATGTGTGTGTGTGTGTGTTTTTTTACCCGATGTATTGCCCATCGTGATACAATAACCACCCCGATACATTGACCACAACAATTCAATGACCACCCCGATGCACTGACCACCCTGATACATTGACCACCGCGACGCCCGATGTGATGACCATCGCGATATAGAGACACCGCGAATGAATCCCGACACGCGATGTAGAGACACGGCGATGAAGCGGCACCGTGATCTGAGACACACGCGATCACGAGACACACGCGATTCAATTACCACCCCGATGCAGAGACACCGCGATGCAATGACCACCCCCGATGCAGAGACATCAATGAAGTGACACCGTGATGCAGAGACACCACGATGCAATGACCACACCCGATCACGCAGAGACAACAATGAAGTGACACCGCGATGCATTGACCACCCCGATCTGCAGACATCAATGAAGTGACACCACGATCACGAGACATCGCGATGCGGTGTCACTTCATCGCGTTGTCACCGCAATGAAGTGACATCATGCAGAGACACCGCAATGAAGTGACACCGCGATTCGAGAGACACATGCGAACGGTTGTGACACCGCGATCACGAGACACCACGATGTAGAGACACCGCAATGCAGAGACACCGCATGATGAAGTGACACGCGCGATCACGAGAGACACGCGATCGATGACCACCCTGATCTGAGACACTGAGATGCAGAGACGCCGCATTGCAGATACATCTCGATGAACTGACGTCATATTGTATCAATTTATGCAGTGACATCATAATGTATCAATTTATGCCGTGACGTCTTATGGTATCGATTTATGAAGTGACGGCTTACAATGGCGTCTTATTATATCGATTTGTGCAATGACGTTTTATGGTATCGATTTATGCGAATGGCGTCTTATTCTATCGATTTATGCGGTGGCGTCTTATTATATCGATTTATGCGATGACATCAATGCGATGGCGTCGTATTATATCGATTTATGCGGTGGACATCATGCGATGACATCTCGACATCATGCGGTGGCGTCGTATTATATTGATCTTATCACCAGAAAACTTGGGAGAGTACCGTCTGATGTGGAAAGCGCAGGGAAATCCATGGCACTGAATTTTGGAGCTGAGAAGACCTTTGAATTCTCATTTTTGCTTAAGCCACCATCAACTTGGAGCTGAATAAATAATTAAGGTCATTGAATAAGTAATACAGGTCACTTAATAGTTTACACTTTACACAGACCACTGAAAAGTTGATTCCAAATTATGCAAATAATAACTTGCAAAGAATTATTAATTTTCCAAGAAAAAGGAAAACGAGCGTAGAAAATTCTGAATTTTGCATACAGAGAATTCCAGCTTAGAGGTCTAGGACTGATTACATGAAATGTTATACCAAATATCCACTTGCAAGAGGAAAAATTCCCAGCCTGCATTCGATATTGACGTATAACATATTAACAATGGAGCAGTATCAATGACAGATCCTTATTTAGGGATCTTCAACATGATTTCAAAAAGCACATCTTTTTATTCATCCAATGAACATGTTCTTTAACTACAATAGAGAAAAAGAGCAATTCAACTTGTTCAACCTTCAAAAAAAATGCAGAGCGTACCTCAAGCTGATTGAACATTTCGACGGTCAATTTCAAGTCGCCACCATTTGCAAAGTAAACATCTGCAAGATTCTCAGCTGCAAAACCAGGAAATTGGGATGCCAAAAATTCAATTGGGTTAATATCAGCATTTTCCAAATATCGTTGATCGTTTATCATGTTGGTCGGGAAACCATGTCTTGATTTTCTACTGTATGGAGCTCCATCTCTCAAATTGGACAAAAGTTGGTCATGACTCATAGCCTTCCTGTCCCATGGCTTGCTAGAAAAATGGTGGAAGCCTCTAGAAACTAGATCTTCTCCATGTGATGAAACAGGATATCTCAAGTGTTCCATAAAGCTCTTTCCATCAGCATGGTTAGGAGAAAATGCAGTTTGATCCTTCCTCATAAATCCACTCCCTGGTAAAACAGGGAAATGCCCAGAAGAGACCATTCCCGATTGCCCAGAAGATACAGAGCCTGAATTTGCAATGGAATGACCTGTTCCATCTGAATCTTGAACATTCCCAGCAATTGAAACAGACTTAGAAGCTATTTTCGAATTCTGGGCATCAAGTAGCACTTTCCTGTTAATCGAAATGGGTTTTATAGTCTCCGGAGCTTCCATTGTTGCTGCAGGGACCCCATAGGCTCAGAAATATCCACTACGGTCTTACCCTTCTCATTTCCTTCGAATTTCCAGAAGTACTAGCAGTCGTACCTTGCTTTTCAGAAAACCCGTTCCCGTATCTGTAACCAAAGCTCCATTTTCTCCGGCCAAGGCTTCTCCGGTGGAATTCGCAGCAGCTGAGGGTAGAATCACCTTCATTTGCAGCAGGGGAGCAACAATTGGAGCTAATTCATCTAATTTCTTCATTTTTAGGACGAACCTGCTCCTGTTTGTTATTTTAATTAATTAAGGGTATTTTAGTCCGTGTAATAATATTGTGTCCTTATAAGTCCAACAGATTTTTTTGTGTCCTTACCGGCCATTAAGTCTGAAAATTTGTACTTTTAAGTAATAAACCCTTTATTTTATAATCTGAAACATGTTTCTTACCCACGAAGTTATAATGTGCGATGAGATTTGCTCAAATGGTCGAAGCTGATAATGGATTCACAAGTCGGAGGGTTTATTACTATGCATTCCGTATATGTTATTAAAAGAAAAGAAAATTAATGTGTCGAAAGAACGATACTGAAACTCGATTCGAAAACAAAATATAGATGGTATAAATTATAATTGGGAGTCTGGATCCCAATTCAATGAGTACCCTCCGGTGGTTCTTATTTTAATATTTTCATTTTTTTCTTTTCCCAAGGAGAACAAAAGATACACATACACCTTTTTATCGTCTTAATCGAGACTCGAACCCTGATTATTGCTGGTGGTTCTTATATTGCAGTGAAAAATCGACGATTTGTTAATTTTTTCCCAGTAACGTCAGATTTTTCATAATTTTATAGTTTGGGTCAATAACTTAGTCGTGGATGTTCAATAAATGAAAAAAAAAATTATATTCAAAGTTTGATCATTTTAGTTCATTATCTTGTTTGCGATCGTTTGTTTAATAAAAGGACGAAAAATTATGGCCATATTTGACTCGTTAAGAAGACAATTTATTCAAACACGTGTTCGAGTACGATTCGTTAAAATGTAGTTTTACCTTCCAATTCAAATTCATCTTGTGAGTTTGACTTATAAAGTGATAAAATAAAAAAATCAAATCCAAACGCATAAATAAAAAAATTATAAAACAATATTTACAAGCCATAGTACAAAATGTATTAGAAACAGGGGCGGAACCACCTTAGCAAAGCGGTGGCGCTGCCCTCACCCCCAATTTTTCAATTTTTTAGTAGTAGTGTTAATATTAAGTATATGTTATGTGTCTTTTTTAATATTACTAAGACACTCAGACTCACCTCAAATTTTTACACCAAAGGCTAACCCCAAATTTTTCCTAGTTCCGCCACTGATTAGAAAACTCTATATAGTATATTCTAATATAAAATTACACTGATTTATCATATGATGTGTTATGTTTAGGTTGTATATTCATTGATTCTCGAACATAATCAATAGTTCGTAAACCAAATTTGTATTCATTCGTCTAAAATTTGATAATATTCTCTTCGACTTTTGTTGATAAAAGTAAACAAACTAACGACCAGATAAACACTAATGAGCCAAAGACAAGTATATTCACGAATCGAGTCTTTTCGTTTTTCACGTGTCGTTTTTTTTTATTTTTTATTTTTTATTTTATACAAGAAGACAGTATCTATATGAAGAAAAGGGTGCATTTAAATCCGAAGTCGGTACGTACGTAGTACCTACACAACCAACCAACCAGTTGGTACATTAACATTTGACAAATTACATTAATTATTATTATTATATTATTGTTATTGTGAAGAAGATAATGTGTACATGTACCTCTGTCTTTTTGCTAGCCAATGTGAACGTGACACGTAAGTAGTATCTTTCTTACGTGTTAAGTATCATACTAAATGTTATATGACGTGCACGTCATTGTTTCCCCCACATTTCTTGTTGCAAATCCCCTTCTTAAATTATTTGTCCCTTTGATTATATTTATTCAGTTTTTTTAAAAGTTCTGTTAATATTATAAGGGTAACTTGAAAAAATATGCTTAAAAGATAAATATTTGTGTGGTATCTTGAAAGATAACGTTTGAAAAATATCGCTCAGTAAAGCGATTAAATGGCGATTACGTAAATTTATTACGTAGTAGCGATTCTGTGGCGAATACGTAATCGAAATCTTTTCGGCGTATTTTCCAAATGTTATTATTTTAAGGCATATCACACAAATATTTATCTTTTTAAGCATATTTTTTCAAGTTTCCCTATTATAAAATGTAATGATCGTCATATAGTAGTAATATAAATGTAATAATATGGATTGACAATAAATTAAACATAAATGAAAAATAATACAATACATTCTTTTCGATATATATCAAATAATCTAAACGGGCCAAGAAGACATTGACCCAACGGTAAGTGATGTGATCCTTAATACGGAGGTTTCGAGTTCGAGTTTCAAATTTTTATAAAAAGTATGCATGCATGCATATATTTCATATCCGTCAAAAATAAAATCTCAACTGGAAGATATAGAAATAATTTAGCACATATAAATAAATTGAGACACTGAGTTTTTTTTTTCTTTTTTCTTTTTCTTTTTCCTTTTGAATAACATAAGAGTTTAAAAGACTAAATAAATGTCTTTAACTAATACCTTATTTTCTCAACAAAAAAAAAAAAAAAAAAAAAAAAAAAAAAAAAAAAACTAGTAGTACCTTATTTTGTTCATCTAATAAAAGTTAGAACATCCCCATCTTAATTATTTATTTTTGTGTTTAAAAAAAAAATCAAAATGTTTTTTTTTTTTTTTTGACAGAGGAGAGTAGAACGTGTTAAAACGAGAAAAGCGTGAAAGGAGAATGAAATTTGGAAATTTTGTGGCCTTTGGGCCAATAGCCGACATGTTGAGCTCTCCTTCTGACACATACTAAAGGGGGACGTGGAGTTCGAACCCACTAAATGCGGATTTTTTTTAAATTTTTTTTTTTGTATGATAATAAATCTATGATTCTAAGCTATTAAGTTACATGATTCATATATTCATTTATCTTGAATTTGTGTCTTTTTACCAACCACGTCAATTAAATATGAATAGAAGGAGTAGTATATACTGTATTTCTTTTGCTGAAGATTTTCTGTATACAAGATAAACTAATTCAGTTGATCCGGAGTTCAATCCGAAGGATACTTGCAGAATCTGATTATTACTTAGGACCCACAACATTTTAACATGATGCTTTACTTTAGAGCGAATCCAACCCGAAGAGTCTATCATTTTTTTTCGTCTGAGAATGAATTAAATTAATATTTTTACGGTACATTTGGTTAGTTAAAAAAAAAATAGAATTGTGATTGGGTTGGATCAATAATTTGTACCATAACAATTGATATTTGATCTTACTTATATGTGGCGATTTTATCGGCATCATGAAAATATTCCAAGTATTACAATTACTACATGCTATCACGATATTATTTAGTCGCTCTCACATCATATCGAAAGGGCTTAGCGTTGAGGTAGTGGAGCTTAAGGCCATCCTACGGGGACTTCCCGCAGCTTCTACTATTAGAATGCGATCCATTCATATGGAAACTGATTCTTTATCTTGTGTGCAGCGGTTACGTACGATCTCAAAAAGATGATCTTTCATCCATTGATTGTTTGATTCAGGATTGTTCAAGTATTTCTAGGAATATTACCTCGTTTGCTGGCAAAATGGAGGCATGATGATGTTGGCTTAGTCACGTGGGGATGCAAGGGGAGATCATGGATCGGTTTGGTCTGAATCGGTTCGGTTTGGATGCTATAATTTGTAACCCAAACCAAACCAAACTAAAGTCATCCCCAATGGTTTGGTTCACACCGGTTTCGGGTTGGATTCGGTTTGGGTTCGGTTTTAGCATGCCTGGTTTTTTAAAAGAGATACTTTCATCTTAATTTTTAAATCTAAAGTGTACGTTGTTGTAAAAAAAACATACTTGGTGAAAAGATTATTGCTCTTTCATGTATTTAGTTGGAAAGATATGTAGAATATATGATGCATGATTATTCTATAAACATAATGGACCGGACATGAAAACAAAAATATCAGAAGATGTGACAGGGAGCAATGTTATCCATGAAAAAATGAGTACAAAAGTGTAATGGTTCAAGACAATATCTGATCATTTAAAATTTTGAAGACCAATTTGCAAGACAAAACATTCACTCAGAGACACTTGAACAAGTTATAACTTGCCAACAGTGGATTAATACAATCAGCTACAAAAAAGGATGAGAAAAATAATACACAATAACTGAAAGAAGAAACCATCTTTTTATGTTATATGCTCACCATTTGTTTTACCCAAAGACTCGATAGATTAAGCAAAGAAGAAAACATTCAGGATTAAGAATCCATTGATGTAAAACTACAAAAAAATTACTACGAGGGAAAAAAGCACATTAACTGATGATGATAGCATATTACAGGGTCACTGTCTAACATGGTGTATGAGACAAACAATTATAATGGAAGCTGAAATGGAGCAGAGAAAGATAGGTGTCGATATGTTTGATCAATGATGAATGGAATGAGTTGGGTTCATGATTATCTTATATGCTTATATATCAATAACAAAAATACGTCTTTTTGTATTAATGATTTCGGTTTGGGTTCGGGTTGGGTTGGGTTGGAGTAAAATAAAAATAACCAAATCCAAACCAGTATTATTCGTTTTGGTTTCAAACCAAACCGATTCATTCGGTTTGTTACTGGTTTGGTTTTATGATTTGGTTCGGGTTGGTTTTCGGTTCAGATTGGTTTTTCGGTTTTTTTGCTCACCTCTAGATGCAACCCATCAGCCCTTCTGATATAATTGACCTTAGTTTGTCTGCATGCTTAATATTAATTTTGCTTTTTCCAAAAAAAAAAAGTATCTAGAATTTTTTAAATAATGATAATTTCTCCTTGTAATCTACATCCTAATTCAGAAGCGGGTCCATAAATTTGTTTCAGTATTGTTACTGGAGTCTAAAACTATATTTTTTTTTCTAGAAATTTATTTCAGTGCTACAACTACACTTTTTAATCATAAAACGATATTTTTTAACAGCAAAACTATATTGTTTTAATACTATAAAAAAATCCGGATATCAATTCGTATAAGGTAGATCTCCCAGTGTCCTAATCATAGATTCGCTTATCTCTATTTCTCAAATTCTCCTATTCAATAAATTATAAAACTAACGATGAACTATGAACGAAAATTCTCGTTCATAAAAATATGGGTTTTACAATTATATTCGCAAGGCTCCATTGCCAGAAGAAGATAAAGATTCATGTTCTTATTTTTGAGCGGCTGTGTCATTATCATTATCCTATATACAATCGATTTTTTTCCCCAATGATTATCCTCTCCTCACCTATGACGATGGTCAGAGTAGTCATTGCCACGTGTCATTCAGAGAATGACCGTGTAATAAATAGAGAAAGAGAAGAGTAATAATTATGAAGGCCAGAGACCCCATAATCAAGAAATAGAATGTGCCTAACCTCAGGGAGGCCCGACTCGCTCTTCCCTCGACTAGACCACCGCAGGACGGCTCGGTCATAACAGAGGGCAGGCCATGTAACTCAGGTCGAGACGGCCTGAGGAGCTCAACGCAGGACGTCTGGATATCTCCTTATTTCGGTATTTAAACATGTGCCTATATAGTAAGATAAACATGGAAATAATCCCATGATTATAGGACGTTGATCCTGTCAAATAAAAAATAACCATAATTATCCCTAATTCAAAGGGATCTACACGTATTAATCCTTAGGGGCTAGGAAAGAAATCCTAATACTTGCAGGACAAGAAAGAGGGCGGGACGCCCCTTATATAAACAAACCCTAAGGAACTATGAAGGACTTGATTCCAATTACATACATTGGATACGTAGGCAATTTGAGAGACATAACTCTCAGGCTCAGTCTAAAACAAACATATATCACCATCCCCATTGTTCTGTGTTCTTGATAAATCGTTCCAAGAGTTAATTAGGCCCGGACAATCGACTAGACGATATCCGACATCGTCAAACTACAAGATTCCGAATGAATGGTGTAACTCATCCACAAGTATATTTAAAAAAACACACACAGAGAAACCTCATTCACGTAATTAATCATCAGACAAAGAGTATCCTTGTAAAATGGAGGGGCGCCGTTGTTAGCGCCACAATCAATCTACTATTATGAGACCACGTGTACGGATTAGCATTGATATTAAAATCTGTTGTAGATTTAAGTCAAACCTATGAAATGAGGGCTTGAAACATGTGTTGAAACAGTCAACTTTAGCGTAAATTTCAGATATGCTCCAGTGAGATTAACCGGGATCTTATCACATCTAAAAATACTACTCACGGAATAGATGACGTTTGGCTTTGGAATCACTCGAATCGGATATCGGGTGAATGAGAAATTAATGCGTAAATTTGGTGTAAAAAATGTGTGGGGAGGAGTTGCAGGTTAATCAACCCGAACTCTTCCACATTGGGAATATGGGAGACTTGAGCTTCATATTTAAGAGTTTGTGAGACTCTTATGTGTTGAAATAGTGTTCTAAACCCAATCGGGTTGGACCGGATCCAACCATTTATACTATTTCTGTATGTTTGTAATTGTTATATGATAACGTCCCTTGTGTCAAACGGTGAATCATAATAGTGATTATGGTTAATGAGTTCTTGATTCACGTTAAATGATTATGGTTATTAGATGTCTTCTATCTTATGAAGATAGGAATATATCTCGTCTATCAAAGTGTAGGGACACTTGGACTGTACGTGGACGTGTATTAGAGAATGCGTACGTTAGTTGATCTACTTACTTTATTAAGTGTCGCACTATGTGGCGGTTTTGTAATTATCCTAAGACCGTGATCTTCATGGCATCACGGTGTGGATTGTCATACTTTGACATTATTAAGGTTTCTCCTAGCCATGGGGCGATCATGCGGTAGTGATTGGGTGTGATACTGAAGCATGCGTAGGAATATTAATGTTGCTCGTCCGGAAATCGCGTATCCTATGAATATGAGTAAATATCTGAAAGGGCCTTCTTATAAGGATTATCTTACTCTCATGAATCTTTGCAAAGTGAGAGTAAATGCGTTACTTCGAGAGAGCATGATATCCACATTATAAGATACGGTCGTTAATGTATTGACACTCGAGATACGACTATATGGATATTATTATAGCGATATGATTCTATTTACACGGTAACTGTTTCACATGAAAGGTAGTAGTCATTGCTTTGACTCTTCCGATGATTGAGGGTCTTGGCGTGTTGCTAGACGTTATCCATGATCATTATGTATGAAGGGTATTTTAGTAAATGCACTTTGTGCCTACGGCCAACATATTCGGAAGCTTATCGGCTCACACACATAAGGACATCTAGATAGTAATAACCAAATAAGGAAAGTTTCATCTCAACTATAAAGTGTTATAGTGATAAATTAATATTCTGATATTTATTTATTATGATTAAGTATAATACAAGATATTAATTATGTTGATTAATTAAGAATATTCCGGAAGCCAATTAATGGCTATATGAGGCGCATTATATGTGTATAAGATACACATGAATTTTGAAAATTAATTAATCATATTATTATTATTATTATATATATATATATATGTGTGTGTGTGTGATATATATGTGATATATACACATGTATAATTGATATATATATTTATGGTAATATAATAAAGATATATTCAATATTAGATATTGGCAATATATATGTTAGATATTTAATATAAGATATTGAATATATGACAGAAATGATTTTAAGGAAAATCCTTAATAAGATTAAGGAAAATACTTAATAAGATAAATAATCATATATATTTTTCTTATTTTACTAGTAAAATGTTTTCTTTCTCCATACTCCACTCAGAAGCTTTTCCCATTGAGAATGGGGTCACAAAGGGCGCACAATCCATCTATATAATAGGTGGTTGTCTAGCTCTTTTGTATCATCACAATTAGAAGAATTGTAATTTACTAAAAAAATTGAGAGCTTCCTAGAGTGATAAAAGGTCGGTCTACCAACCAGGTTTTTTTGGTAGCAATCCAAGGTGAGATTTCGGCGGGTTGTTTGTGTGGACTAACGGTAGAGGCTGAACACTTGGGCGACTTCGTGCAGAAACTACAACCGTAGACAAAGCAACGGTCTATTTTAGATCATCCAAGGTATTTTCTTAGTCTGCTTCTTTGATGCTTGTTGTTTAAACGAAGTCGATCTTGGTAAAAAGGAAATTAAATTTTAAATTCCGCTGCGTTCCCGCGTAGATTTCCTAACATTGTTATCAGAGCGGTCTTCGATCTTAAGCAATAAGCATTAGATTTTTGCGTAGTTATTTTCATCGTTTAAACAACGTAATAAAAGATGAATGATTTTTGATTCGCAATATGATACACAAAAAGAAAGAAAAGAAAAAAATAATAGACATGGTGGTGCTCGGCCGATTAGTGGCGGCACCACCACCATCCGGTGGCCGGCGGCGTCGGCTGCCTCCTAGCAGTCGGCGTCGGCTGGTGGCTGCTCGGTGGATCCGGTATTTTTGTTTTGTGTATTTTATGATTCAATATAGTTCATAGTAATGTTAATATTGTTTCCTTTGACTATTCATTTTTTTGGAACAAGACCTAGACCCTTTTCAAATATTCTGGAAACTTTTAGAACAGGCCTAGATCTCTTAAATATTTTGGAAAAAGCCTATGATGCCTTTTGGTTTGGTTAGGAACTAAACCCAAGGGATCCTTTTGATTATGAATCAAAATCAAAAGGGAGCAAAGGGGAACATAAGACATGTAATTTGGTTTTATTTTGAATAGTTTAAAATAATGAAATTGAAATTGATTTAAAATTAATCGTTAATTTTTAAATCTTAATTAATAACTATTAAATGTTAATTAGTTAATTAATTCGATGAAAGACGCAAGGAGTTAATTTATCTCTTCCATAAGATTTTTATTGTATTAATTAAATGTTGTAGATATAATATGAATATATCATAAACTCGACCAATTTGATAGATGTGAATGATTTATTTTTTCTGTTGGTTTAAATTGTCATAGGCCGTTATGAAGAACGAGCCTAGTTTATTTTCTGCATTTATCTCATTCCCGTTAGCCCCCTCGGTGTGCGGCGGGTGTATAAATTTATTAGATAGATTTTATGTAACAAGAATGGAGAGGAAGATGGAGGCCAATGAAAAGAAGACATAGAGATCCTATTGGCGGTTGCAGCTACCATTAGAATGTGACCCGCGGTTTCGTCAGTTTGTATTCGAAACCGCACTTAAGAAAAGTCTATGATCATACTGGTTACTTTACTCATTTATTTATTTTGTGCATATATTTATTGTATATGATATGATAGATGCATGACTAAGAACGATCTAGATGAATGTGTATGGTGTATGTCTATAGAGATATATATGTAATGATGAGACCAATTAATGTAAATTAAATAAATACTCCCACAACAAAAATTAAGTCAGAATTTTGTCTCACAGTATTATAATGACGGTGAAGAGCTCTTGTTCGAATCCAATCCATCGGCCACAACTGGAGGTGGACCTACCTCGGGAATATCGTTAATATTGAGATATGAACGTAAGTGATCTCGCGAATATTGAGTTATGACTTGGCTAAAATTTATTCGAGCATCGGCCACAACAGGGGTCGGATAATTTTTAGAGACAAGGGTTGGCTACCACATTGTGATGTGTATTGTCAAAGAGTTGACTACTTAGCAACCAAGAGTTACATAGTGATGTAATTGGTGAATTGTCACCTACTCACCGAATTATTTCGGTTCACCGGCCACAACAGGGAATAGACGTAACAAGGTGAGATCCTGGCCACTAAAGAATTTTGGAAAATTCTTGAAAGTCAATTGGGAGTAGTTGACTAGTGGGAGTAAAATCAAAAACCAAAAGACCATTTTTGATTTTGCATGTATAGACAACAATGCTCTTTTATCTTTATTTTTATGTTGTAGTTTTTTACAAACTTTTATTTCTTGTTTTTATTCTCGATGTATAAAACCAAATTAATAACTGTTACCTTTTGAGAAACGTTCTTAAATAAGGTTAAGTAATTTTAATTCATTTAAAATAAGCAATGACACGAGCAAATTACGTTATAGTAAGTTGGAGACAAGGAGACTACATATTTGATGGAGTGCTCTAAGGCCTTAATTGCTAGTCAAAACGGAAGTTCATGATATGTTTAATTCACTTGGAATGAGTTTCAATGAATTAATCATACATTGGATATAACAATATCCAATGGGTCGTTCTGTCATACGATGACAATTAATTCAAACATTAGATGCGTTGAATGTGAGTGGCACAACGAATTTCGGAAAAGTTGTTTTCAAAATTGTAAGATTTAAGTATCTACTTAATCATTGCTTGAAGGTTAATTGAATAGTTCATGTTTTGAATATGATTCAAAAGGTTAAATAAACTTTGGATTTTCTTTATGAAAGAAAGTTAAACACATAGCTTTTGTGATTTTTCTTAAGTCTTATGAAGACTAAATTAAGAAATATTTACAAGTGCTTAACGGATTAAAAGGAAAGTTAGGGCAAGTGCTTAAATAGAGAACTTATCGAAGTCTCTATTCTAAGCAAGTAAGTTGAGATAAATCTATCTAGGCTCAAGTCTACTCTCAGATATATGATATCTTATGAGTGTGATTAAATTAGAAAGATTGGAAATAGAGTATTCTACGGAAATTGAAGCAAATGTTGCAACATTTTACTATATTGTATTCTGAATCTTGTAAACTGTTAAAGGAACTAAATAAATGTTATTGTATTCCGGTTCTTATAAAGAACACGACTTCAGTGATATGTTAGGATTTAATTAACAAATCAATTGTAAGGAATAAATGTTATACCGATAAGGTTGAACAGTTACTGAATCTAGCATACTAGATTGGTATTACTATATAGTTGATATATATGATGAAATCTTAACCGAAAATATTTGTATGACTGTTATCCTTGATTTTTGTGGTTGTACTAAACACAATCTTTGTGGAAGAGAAACGTGTAATCAAATATCATTCTGTTGGTGTCTGAACCATGTGATTATGAATCATATGATAATACGTATCTTATCTAAAGATGACTCAGATACCCTTTTATGAAAAGATTATAGATTCTAGATAAATTGTTTAAAGTCTAAACATACTGATTTTTGTTGGCTTATGACAATTAATGCCACGAATGACATCATTGTTTATTAATCTCTTTGACTATCTTAGAAATAGTTGAATGTACTTAGTACTTAGTGAAGTACAACAATTCGAGTAGTGATACATACACTACTCAATTTACCACAACATCCTACACAACACAATCAACACGATTCATTTTATTGGGACCCATCACAATAAAAAATTCATCACTTTAATCAATGGAAATACTGGATGTAGTAGAAAATGCACTACACAAATGTGTAGTGCACATACCATTTCCCCAACAATTCGGAAAGCCCGAAAGGTTCGAGCTAGTACGAATATGAGATTGATGAACTACTTAGGAATTAATCTTCAATTGAATTGGAGTAATTAATATCTGAAGAGTGTTTCAGAAGTTGTCTGAAAAAGGGAATCAGATTCTCCCTTGGAGAATGGGATTTGACCTAGAGCGAGGAATAAAGAAATTAATTTATTGTCTTATCGCCGAGAAAGAAAAAAAATAGAGGGATATACAACACACACGATCTCGGTGTTCCAATTATTTGAGTTATGTTTCTTTCCTGTTTTCTTTAGGTTGTTTAATTAGTCATGAGATTCTAAATTATGTAAAATCGCATGAATCTCGAATTCATGTTTCCGTCGAGGATTCCGATCAGATTGAAGTCTTAATGAATCTGGATGATCACAACACGATTTCCGAGACTCAGCCGCCAACGTTAAGCAGATGGATTTCTATTGCTGAACTGGTCGCTGCCCGACCCTCGGATTGATCCTGTCATTACTACATACGGGGAATTGGCCAAATAGCATTTTTTTTTTTTTACTTTATATTGCTCATTTAGTCTTTGACTAAATGCTTATTTAAAAAGAAAATAAAAAATCCGAAATTTATGAAGGGATTTTAAATTAACACATATTACAATATGCCTAGTAATATATCAAAGGGATTTTCAATTCACACATATATTAGATCATCATGAAGATTAACTTTTATGAAGTTGAATATGATGTTAACTTTTTGAAAGCCAAATTATATATATACACGGTTTCTGACGGATACAAAATATATGCATGCTCAGTTTTTTATTTTCATTGAAACTTGAATCCGAAACTTTGTTTCACGTGCTAATGTCATGCTAATAATAGTGGCCTTCCTTTTGAACTTAGATTGATTTGTTTTTAAAATAAAAAAAAACTTAGATTGATTTTTATAATGCACTTGTAATGTCAATTATGGCTGAGTTTGGATTGGTTTAGGTGTGTTTGGGTTGGTTTTGAAAAACTCGGGTCGGTTTAAGGCGCCATAATTTGCTCCCCAAACCAAACCAAAACGAAGTCAATCCCAATTGTTTGGTTTGAATTGTTTTCGGTTTGGATTGAGTTGGCTTCGGTTTAACAAGTCTAATCTTTAGAAAAAAAAACATGACAAAACCAATATTTTTTACTTAAACTCTAAATAGCTACATCCAAACTAAAATAAATTACAAACCAAAATAATAAAAAAAAACACTTAAAACAACTAACAAGTAACAACACATTACAAATTAACTTAGCTACGATCAATACTCCGTAATTGCTTCATTGCATACATGAATTTACTGATTTACATACTTAAATCAAAAGAGCAAAATGTAGAACTAAACTCTACTATTGGGCTAAGTGGATTGAGAGTCTAAGATTGTTATATGATGGGTTATATTGAAAAAAAAAGGCTATATTGGGTCGGATGAGTAATGAGTATAATATATATAAGTAATGTAAAAAATTGGTTTGGTTTGAATTGAATTGGGTATAATTAAAAATTTCCGAAAACAACCCAATGCAATTCGGTTTGGTTACAAACCAAACCAATTCATTTGATTTGTTATTGATTTGATTAATTCAAATTGGCTTAAATCGATTTACGATTTTGATTGGTTTACTGATTATTTTGCTTAACCTTAATATCAATCTCAAAATTTTAAAGGAGGTACCAACTTAGTAAAACCTTTACTAAAATATTAAAAATTAATATAAAAAATGGAGGGGTCCTTGGGTATATAAAAAATTTTCGTATAAATTTGCCCTTCATCATAGATGCATTTCCATATCATTGCAGTAATAGCTCCTCAGTCACTACCTTCCCCATGGATTTCCCGTACGGCAACCCGCGCCACCATCGCCACCAGGGCCCTGACGACGACGAAGACTATCCACCGCCGTCACAGCCTTACCGACATTCCTCCTACGACGAACCACCTCCACCAACCCAAGTAACCCGCGTCCATCACTCCTCCCCCTTCAACGAAGAGTATGGACCTGGCCGAGATTCCTACAACCCTTCACCACCACCTCCTGTTGTAGATTACGACTATGCTCCTCCTCCGCCACGTCCATCCGGAGTGGATTACGGTTACGCGCCACCACCGGCAGATTACGGTTATGCTCCACCTCCACCACGTCCATCTGGAGCTGATTATGGTCACGCGCCACCACCAGGAGATTATGGCTATGCTTCACCCCCGCCACGTCCATCCCGAGAGGATTACGATTACGCGCCACCACCACCGAATATTGGTGGAAACTCATCTGTTGAGCATGTTTCTCACCATTCCCATCATCCTCATTTGCCTTCTTTTATCCATCATAACACTAATCAGGCCCCAGAGATCAGTAACAAGCGGTCTGTTAGAGTTTATAGCAAGGCTGAACCCAACTATTCTCTCACAATCCGTGATGGCCGTGTTATTCTGGCTCGGTATAATCCATCTGATCCTTATCAGGTGAGATCCTCCCTCCCCCAACACACACACACACACACCCCTTTTGTGTGCTTATGAAAATAATGATGCAATTTCTAGGGCGTTTACTGTGTGTTTCACTTAAATAAACTTTTATGTCAATGATCAAGAGATGATAACCTTACAACAGAGTGTTTGTCTTATGATCTTTGCAATTGGGAGATATGATTTGTTAAAGCTTTCTACTTTTAAATGAATAAAACTGATCTTGTTTTGTTATTGTGGTTGTTGTTGGTTGTGCTTGGGGCTGTGGACTGACTGTTGGTTGTTGGTTGTGCTTTTGGCTTTGTGATGATGAAAATCAATGGTGCAGCATTGGATCAAAGATGAGAGGTACAGCACAAAAGTGAAGGACGAAGAGGATTTCCAAGCTTTGCTCTGGTTAATAAAGCAACAGGGGAGGCCCTTAAGCACTCTATTGGTGCCACTCATCCTGTAAGTTCAGCTTTTATTACCTCCAGAAGATCTTCTGGTTGAAGAATCTCATCCTTGTGTTATTTTGGCTATCAATAGTTTAAGGTGTTGCACTGTAAAGACAGCTTTAGATCTAGGTATTGCAAGCTTGATTTCTATTTGACAAGCTTAACCGAGTCAAAATTTGTTTATTTTTACTTCTTAGTTAGAGATCTTGCTTGAGGCTTGAAGCTCTGGGTTTTTTGGGCTAGTAGATTTAGAATGAGCACTTGGAGGAAACAGGTTTACTCTAAGAGCTTCAAACACACACCCCTATTGAGCAATGAAAAGAGTAAAACTAGCGAACCACACGAATCTTCTACTCTAGTGAACCACACAATTTTTTATCCATGTGCAAGAGGTCTTAGTTCATATGCTAAGGTTTGTAAAATGAGTAACTTTTGAAGGAGAATGAACGTTACATCTTTTTCAGCCACGTGTATGTGCCCCCTGTTTTTCGTCCCAATAGCTTAGATGACTAGTATGTAATCAGGCTTAAGTCCTCCCAGTGTATCTTATATACCATAAGCACAACCAAATCTACCTTAACCAAGCCTTTTGGCGATGGCGATACCTATTTAGAATACCACGTACAGTTGTGCTTATGCTAGTTGGGTTATTCTCTCGGTATTAGTTTGACTTGTTTTGAATTAAATTAAATTGGCCTCGGTACGTGGAATGCTATAATATTACCATCCTTACACATGATGGAAGTGACTTCCTTTTGCAATTCTTTCTTAGATTTTGCCTACGTAGACTTCTCAGGTGGCATGAGGCCAAAGGAGAAAGATTCTTAATCTTTACTTCCAAGAGGTTTTAGTAATTGCCCATTGGAGGACCTTGGCGCTTAATAGATTTAGCTGGAGGAACTACTATTCGTATTAAGAAATGGGATTTAATTAGTTGGGCTAGTGAATCCAATTGTGTTAATCTTCATTCTCTTATTGGATACATGTGCAAGTGATAATGCTTATTCAGGCTTGAGTAATGCTAGATGGTCATTGCATATTAGAGAGCAGATTTTGTAGATACCATGTTTCTAGTGAACTTTCCTATCATAAAGTCAGGCGTATTCAGATTCTAGGGGTCAAGTTTGAAAGATGACAAGGAAATAAAACTAAGAGTAGATGCTTGCGTTAAAGGTTCAAGCTGAATGGATCTTCACAATTTCCTATTTTTATTGTTAAAGTATGCTGGTATGCTGAACTCAGAGTATACTTACCTCCCTTTTTTTTACTTGACTGAACAACATGTCTGATGTCATGTCTGGTATTCAAACTGCCCACATGAGTTTTCTTTGATTTTCTTTTGTCTATATCAAATATAATTTGGACGTTTCAGAACGTCATTTTTTTATCTCACTTCTGGTTTTCAAGCTGTCTGGTATATATATATATATATATTTGGACTGGGATTGAAAGCTGATTCGGTGTTGTGAAATGCGAGGTGGTAGCAGTTATCCTTTAGCATTATTCTAAATATTCATATCTGTTCCCACTGTGCTGTGAGCTGGATTGGATGGCGTAACGTTTTTTTTATTTACTATTTCATATTTTTTGGATCAAGATATTCCTATACAGTAACTTTCTAATTGGGAACCTTTTCTTTTCTTGTTATGGCCTTTAGTGAAGCTTGGCCGTTGCTATTAGGATAGATAGTTTTGCTGATGTTGGGTTGTTTTCTTCCTGCCCCTCTTTTAATTATCTGATATCAATTTATCATGGTAATTTTGTGTTGTAGTGGTAGTCTGTTTCGGTTAATGGAAGCATCTCGTTTATATGGGTTTCAGGTAAAACTGTGTCAATTACAAATATTGTAAGCAACCTTCCCTTTTCTTTTATGAGTGACTTTCCACAGCTCGAACCTGTAAGTTATAGTTACACGACAACAACTTTTCAACGCTGCCCTTCAATCTGTGTTGAAGTTTAAGCACAATTCTGCGATGCCCTTTAAGTGTCTATGCTTTATTGAAAATTTATCAGCAGAAATAACCTTTGTGGCTAAAGTCTGCTCACTTGTTAGATTTGTTTTGCTTATGCATGAATGAATCCATTAAGTTTCTCAGCATTGACATATCCTCATGATAACGTGTACAGGTGCAATTAATCCCTTACAAACCCGACTATCTTGACGAGTCAGTATTGTGGACAGAGAGCAGAGACTTGGGTGATACCTATAGAACCATAAGGATGGTAAACAACATACGCCTCAATGTTGATGCTTTCCATGGTGATCAAAATCATGGCGGTGTCCATGATGGTACTACTATTGTTCTCTGGGAATGGAAGAAGGGTGATAACCAGAGATGGAAGATAATCCCTTATTGTAAGTCTCCCGTCAATTCTTGAAACTTATTATAGCCCTCAGCATACTATTGATCTTCACGAGCTTATTTCTTTCTGCTTGAAAAAAGAAAGCTATGCATTTGGAGAGACAGTCCGGTGCAATAAAGCTTCTTGTCTATGTTGTGGGGTCCAGCAAATATATATTATTATTATTATTATTATTTTCTTTTTTCTTTTCCTTTTTATAAGAAAACACGGGTGTTACATTAGGGACCTGCCGATTAGACATTCCCTTGCATTTCTATTAGAGTCTGTTTGTACAGCTCCAAACTGCATCACCATCTACATAAGCCAGTAGCTCCAAAGTGCATCACCATGTACATAAGCTCAGGTGTTTAGTGGTCTGAGAAATACCTTAAACGTCAAGGGTTCAATTCTTCTTAGGAGGTGAAATGTCAGATTTCATAATGACTCTAATGTTTTAAAGATTTTTGGGCCAGATCATACCCCTGAGTAAGTCAAACTCTGTGAGCACTCGAAGAGAGACTTTGAATTTAGTCGGATTAGTTGCTGATTAGTTGCTTCCGGATACCAGGGTCTTCTAGAAAGAAAAGAAAAGAAAAGAAAAGAAAAGAAAAATATTAATGTACATTACTCCCCTGCATGAGCATGGCTCACGTTTTTTTGAATTATCTTTTTAACGCCCCTGATAATACTTGCAGGATGCGCACACCGGCCTGGCCGAAAAGCTCATGATTGGTTATGAACTCGAAACTGTGCGGTGATTATATGAACTTTGAATGTAATAATAAGATAAAACAGATTTGGTTATGTGATATCCTGTGTGTGGGAAATAAAGGATTTGTTGAGTTCTCCTCTCTCACTGCTTTGGAGCATTTATGTAAAATGGGGAGATCCTTTGTGGGGGTTTTTAGTGGACAGAAAGTTTTAAGGATTCTTAATAAATGTTTCTGTGCTAAACACGGTTAATAAGCGTACAAGATTGCTTGCTGAATTA
This sequence comes from Gentiana macrophylla, assembly GCA_026214975.1. Lineage (NCBI taxonomy): Eukaryota > Viridiplantae > Streptophyta > Magnoliopsida > Gentianales > Gentianaceae > Gentiana > Gentiana macrophylla. The sequence continues at coordinate 27,914 of JAOBSW010000750.1, read as the reverse complement.
TTTGTGCGCTTTACTTTTTTTGCCAAGTTTTTGTGTACTAGAAGACACTGCAAATATCACATTTTATCACACGGATTAGCACCCAAGTAAGCCGAGGACAAGGGGGGCACCACCACATATAGTTAATACAAGTGTCGTTATTGAATTCAAACGACACACTTGTAGACGTATTATTGTTGACAAATATGTCAACAGCCCCCTCCCCGCTCCCCCGCATTTGACGTGATAGTGAGTGTGGAAATAACATTAAGTTTGAATATGAACCGATCAAAGATCAGAGAGACAATGGTTTTGTAAGAGAGTCTGGAGTCCCATTTTGAAGAGGGAAAGTATTGAACACTTAGTTTTTTCAGCAAGCATTTGATTTTATAGTTCATTTCATTGTGTTTGATCTTTTTTTGCATGATACATTAGTGTCATCACACAAATGCACCTTTTTTTTTTTCGTTTTTGTCTTGAGAAAGGTATAGGAACACACTTTTCAATACATACTTTTATACAAGAAAAAGTCGTCTTCGTAGCTTGTTGTTATACAATATTCAAAGGGAAGTTGGTTTAGAATAAGAAACATTACAAACTGCTCCCTTCCCAAATTAACTAACTAATTCAACGTTATAATCGAATATTTCTCATGTCCAATTTTATAGACCACTTCTAAAATTCAACAACTTAAATTGGTGTTTAATTAATTATACACTTCTTCAGAAATACTAGTAGTCGATGATTTAAACACCCTCAATGTGGATCTTTGACTAATTAATGGCTCCTTTTTTTTATTACTTCTTCTTTTACTTTAGCTCTTTCCAAGAAATTACCCCCCTTAGGATTAATATGCCAACTTATATACCAGCTTTAATAAAGAATTAGTACCTCCACCCGTGTATGAATAAATATAAATCTAATGTACATTAGGACCTATCTAGAAAGAAAAGAAAAAAAACTAATGTACATTACTCCCCTGCATGAGCATGGCTCCCATTTTCTTGAATTATCTTTTTAACGCCCCTGATAATACTTGCAGGATGCATAGCGGCCTGGCCGAAAAGCTTATGATTGGTTACGGTGTTATGCCTTTTATTATTGGTAATCTGGTGGGATCCTATGCTCAAGAACTCCGTATTTAATTTGCGCAGTCATTATATGAACTTTGATTGTAATAATAATAGCTAAAGCAGATGTGGTAATGTGATGTCCTCCTGTGTGTGGGAAATAAAGGATTTGTTGAGTTCTCCTCGCTCACTGCTTTGGAGCATTTATGTAAAATGGGGAGATCCTTTGTGGGGTTTTTAGTGGACAGTGTGTTTTAAGGATTCTTAATAAATGTTTCTGTGCTAAACACGGTTATTTTGTGTACAAGATTGCTTTGCTGAATTATTTGTGCGCTTTACTTTTTTTTTTTTTTTTTTTGCCTAGTTTTTGAGTACCACATTTACTTGATACAAGTGTGATCGCGAAAATCACGACTACACTAGCAAGCGGACTAGGTCAGCCGTAGTATAGCTCAATCCGTGAGCAAGGTCGACCCCACAAGGACTTATTCGATAATTACGCAAACTTAGTTATAAAATTCGAGATTACGGGGGTTGTGGTCTTTGACCAAAATAAATGCGGAAAATTATGTAAAGACCAAGGATTATCAACTCAAGACAAGTTTTAACCACGTTTATGAAAGTAGATCCAACCGAATTAGTTAATTATTCCCTAATCGTTCTCTATATTGATTCATACACTTTTGTCATTTAAGTTCCGAGAATCGATTCAATTATTGGTGTGTTTCCCTAAAATGGTTCATACATCGTGCGCGGACTCTAGAACCCTATGAATAGCTAAATGTCTACCGTACACGGGCTAGAAAAATATTAAATAAACACGAATTAAGAACTAGGAAATACCGATAACAATTACCGTAAACCTCGCTATGTAACCACCGTGCACGGGTTAGTTAACTAATAACAATCTAATAGTGTCTTGTCCAATTACTATATTCAACCTTAGTTCCTTTGAAAGTAATTACAAAAACATGCAAAGAAGTGGCTAATTTCTAAACACGTAAATTAAACGAAACAATAGAAGTAATCGAAACAATTCGTTCGGGGAAACTAAATCATTAAGACTTTTCCCCAATATAGACTTTTGGGTACTCATTCAAAACAAAGTCTTCTCCCCAAGACCGGCGTTTCTCGTGTATGAATAAATATAAATCACTAGTAGGTGCAAATTAACATTATTCAATTCGATCTACAAGTTAATTAACCTAACATGCTTGTACCAACGATAATCATCACAAATTCATAAAACATAGAAGAAAGAATTGACATGATTACCTAGAAACATGAGACCAAACTTCTGGCAAACTCCTCCATAGTGAATCACCAAGCATACAAGCAAGAAAAGACTAAAAAAACTCTTAGACCCTGTTTGGTTGGGTAGATTTTATGGGAAAAGAAAGGAGAGGTTTTAAGAGGATAACATTTTGAGTGTTTGGATTGTCCCAATGGAGAGGAAACGGAAGGAGATGGAGGGAGACAAAGGGATTAGGCTCTTCAGAATTTTAGAAGGCTGATTTCTTGTCATATCTGACAAGATTTGGAAGGAAACGAGGCATAATTTATTGAAATATTATATATGGACTAAAATGACCCTATCATTTATAATTTTGGGATTTATACATGGACTAAAATGACCCTGTCATTTATAATTTTGGGATTTATTTTCTTTTCCATTGATATTCCAAACACACTTTTAAACCGTCCTTTCCTTTCCGTCTAGTTCTATCCAAACACTCAAAATAAATTTCACAATCCCTCCTTCCCCTCCCATTTCTTTTCTGTTAATATCTTTCCTTTTCCTTTCTATCTATTTCTTTCAATCCAAACGGGCCCTTAGACAAGTGAGAAAACAAGAACTTTTATTGATAAACTTGCTACATAGTTTCTTGCTCTGAAAATCGTACATAAACTTATGTATTACATCTTATTTATAGAAATTTAACTGACCTAAGACCTAAAAGGGGTAAATTTGGAAGTTTTAGGGTTAAGTCGGTGTGCTGCCCCGTCCGTGTGCTAGGGATTCCGGCCCAGTGGACAGTTCTGGACATGTCCAGAACGCGTCGTGGGGCACGAATCTTGATTTTTTGGCTAAGCACTGACATGGTTTCCCGGACCTTCACTCAGGAAACCGGCCTAAATATTAAGTTCTGGACTTGGCTTGCTTCTGGACATGTCCTGGACTGATCCTTGGGCAACTGGTGCACTTTCCCGGGTGCGCACACGGTCAACCGGACCAGGCTTGTCCCCGACTGATCCTGGACTGATCTAGGACATGTATGGGGCATCCTAGACTGATCCTTGGACATGTCTTGGGCATGTCCTGGACAGATCTTGGACTTGTTCAATAGCTCGACTTTGTTCTCCTCCGGTTCGATCTCGATCTTTCTACATGTTTGGGCTCGGATTATTCCTACAAAGAACCATAAAACGTGTAGTAATATAATTCGATACAGACGTAATATATAAATACGAAATAATCACGATACAAACTCATACGTAACTAACAATAAAATTAAGCACTTCTACGTATGATTTATCGTGAATTAATCATGTTTAAGTCCTATTTCGGGGGGTAAATTGATATGAAAAATGTCATAAAGTTGATTTGCATCAACTACCCCCCACTTAATCTTTGATCGTCCCAAGCAAACATCTCATTGAAACGTACTTTTCGAAAAGTCCTACACACCGAATAGTACCTACTAAAATTGAGATACGAACACAAGATGTGAATCAACTTCAATCCTTAAGCAAGTCATTACGCATCCCTATATCAAGAAACCGATGTGCGTGTGTGCATAACTCATCATGTCATCGTAATTCAAAAAAGATTCATATTATACCAGCCTCATGTCTCAACTTATCTCCCAAAGGACTCAGTCTTCTTCTCAGAAACTCAAGGTTACAGGAAATGAGCACTGTTCGTTGTTGGTCGGAAGGATTCGGAAACCGAGCGCATTGCCCAATTTCTATATTTATTTATTTTTGTTCTATTTTTTTTGTTTTTTTGTTTTTGAAAAGTCATGCAGCTGACGACGCGATGATCATGCAATGGTGGGTGCCTACTGCCTAGCAAGCCTTCACACTGAAATGTCACACAACTTTTTTTTTTCTTTTCCTTTTTCTTTTTATTTAATTTTTTTTTTTAATTTTTATTTTGTTTTACAAATCCTCATTTTTTCCCCTTAACCAACGCCAAACCATGCGTCGACTTCCTTTCACCGAGTAATAAGAGAATAAACAAGTCAAAGATCGACACGTATGTTGACACTAAACTCGTATGATCCTTCATCTAATCATGAAACAACTACATTCAAAGTCATATGTGCTTCAATTTTGTTCATAATCGATTTTATGACACGAAAAACGCTTAATAAAGTGCTACTTCACGAATCAAAACACATGATATGTTCGATCTTTTCATTTTGTTTGTACTAACTCGGGTGTAAAAGGTGTCGAGGTTCCAATTTCAACGTTATACATGCACCAGAATTCACAAAAATCAAGCGATAAAATTATAACTACTATACCCAAGCAAGTGTACCCTACCCCCCACTTAAAAACACACAATGTCCTCAATGTGAAAGAAAAATAAAATGAAAGTCAAGACACTTAGCTTTGGTAAAGCCGGTGGAGAAAATCCTCGAACACGAAGCAAATCTGAGCGTGAAACAATAATACTAAACCAAGAGATCCGTGAAAATCCAAAACGAGCCAAGAACTGCCAAAAAGCAATCCAACACGCTCCAAAAAACGATTAGTGCAACACGAGACATACCACCGGTGCTAGAAAAACTATGTCATAATACCGGCAGTAATGCGACACAATAAAAATATTGAATGTAAATTTAAAGTGCACCGAACAGGATTAAGCCAATACTAATTCCATTGCAATTCACCCCAGAAGATGACAGACAAACCCGAATCGTTAAATAAAAAATAAAAATATAGACTCCAAATAAAAATATAAGACAAAAAAAAATCAAAAGAACTCAACTACAATTAAATTATAGTATAGAGTAAAAAACTACCACCTCCATTGCTCAAAAGCTTTTGGAACACGGCGATAAAAAACCTATACACAATAAAATAATCATGACTCGATCTAACAAAAAATCCTAGACTCGATGACTCGATATAACTACAAAAAATAAAAATAAAAAAAAGGATCAAAGAAGTAATTCTGAGTTTAAGGTCGTCAGCTCGACCGTACGACCACTCTCTAAACCGAGTCATCGAAGTAAAGGACATCCTTCGATCTGTCAGAGTTAACATCCGCATAATACTTCAACCGATGGCTTTTGACTGGGAGCGGATCCCCTGCCGTGCAAGGTGTGCCATGCAAGGTGCTGTGCACCGTTTCCGTCGGAATTTTCGACGGATTCGTTGAAATTTCGACGGAAGTACCATATATATATATATTTATTTGCTTCACTCTCTTCCCGTCGAAAATTCCGGCGAAGCGGTACACACTTCTGCATGGCGTACCTTGTATGGCGAGATCCGCCTCCACTTTTGACCATCGAGGTCTTATCCTTACCCGAATGTTTCACTCCCACGGTTCCCGAAAGATCTACCTTCACCACTACGTATGGCTTTGGGCGGTTTTTATTTATTTATTTTTTTACGTTTATTTATTTTATAACTAAACTAGAGGAAACAAAAAATAGATGGGGGATTAACGAAAAAGACTATAACCCGACTTTAGTAACTAAGCCTACGTTACCAAAACAAAGTCCCCGGCAACGGCGCCAAAAACTTGATCACGAAAATCACAACTACACTAGCAAGCGGACTAGGTCAGCCGTAGTATAACTCAATTTGTGAGCAAGGTCGATCCCTCATGGACTTGTTCGATAATTACGCAAACTTGTTATAAAATTCGAGATTACGGGGGTTGTGGTCTTTGACCAAAATAAATGCGAAAAATTAAGTAAAGACCAAGGATTATCAACTCAAGACAAGTTTTAACCACGTTTAAGAAAGTAGATCGAACCGAACTAGTTAATTATTCCCTAATCGCTTTCTATATTGATTCATACACTTTTGTCATTTAAGTTCCAAGAATCGAGTCAATTACTGGTGTGTTTCCCTAAAGAGGTTCATAGATCGTGCAAAGACTCTAAAACCCTATGAATAGCTAAATGTCTACCGTGCACGGGCTGGAACTGTAATACCCTACTCCCGACCCCTAGGTCCACTGGGGTCATTCTAGGAGGGGTTGCGAAGCTCTCGCCGCGACTTCAATACTAAGACTAGAAATCCCAAGATAATCATCTAAAACCACAATTTAACATAATAAATCCACTAGTCAATTTAACATCAATTCAATAAAATATATCCATTACAATATTACAACTCATAAAAATTACAATATCTCTCAAAAAATAAATGAAGTACCAACAAAAAACATTAATTTCAATTTCCTCGGATCTCGATCAATAACTCCTATACTCTTCATTACCCTCGATCATTAACCTGTATTTATAATTATAGAAAAAACAAAACAAAACAAAACAGAGAAAGAAAGAAAACGAGGCGTCAGCAAAGGGCTGGTATGAGCCACGTGTGCAAGTGTTATACTATATATATATACAAAATATCTTGACCAACTTTTAAAATAATAGCGGAAGTCTTTTATTAGTTGATAGAACAAATGAAAAGTACGATCTTTAATATTGAAGTGCACGAGCATTAAGAAATCATGTCAAGTTTTATTTACAAGCACCAGCTTTGGCCGAGCCGATGAGTCAAGTACCGCCCTAACACCGTTTTACCATATGGATTTCAACCGCACTCCACGAGAACTAGTCATGCCTGACAACTCCGGCCGATTGTCAGGGAAAAGAGTCAACTTTCACCGTGCAAACCTCCTACACGGTTCCAAATAACCCTCGCCCATGCCCTAGACCCACGCACCAACCGTCGACCACTTGCTTTCCCGGGTCAGTAGCATGAATCTTCGGGAAAAGGTACCGTCCCCACTCTTACGAGTGAGCACTCTAGCTCTTGTCGGAAAGACTTGAGTCAAGAGGCCCCGAGACCGGTGACTAGCCGTTCTCCTGAAGCGATAACTCTAATCCCCTAGCCACTGAGCTTTGACACTTTCGCCACCACGAGCGGCGGCGAAATGCGAGCAAGTATATATTCCGTCAATTCCAAGTATCATTTTATTTAATGTTATAAAAAGTATGCACTAGCTCAAATTAGTCATTTGTTTCAAATCACTTTACATTTTGTAATTTTAATAAATCATTCGAAAATGACTTCCGAGTTAAGAACATCAACTTGATATAGATAAAATATTGAAAATAATTATAAAATACACTTTGGCTTTATATCGAAAATAAAGAACTCACATATTATATTGTCCGTATATAAGTTACTCCTCGCGTTGATTAAATGCCTCCTCAATTTGATCCAGGTACGGAACAATTAAACCCTATTTTTGATTCCTGCTCCTTCATTTATTTTGGCTAATTGCTCAAACACTCCACATGTATTGGAGTTATTTTATCCTATATACATCTTTTTCTAATTTTTTTCAGTTTTGCATTTAACACTACTGCTTCCAAGTTCACTTAGAACGCCAACCTCAAACCACATCCTGAGCTATACTATCAAAACCATCAATATCCTTTTGTCATCAACAGCTATGGGAAGAAAAATCACCGATCGACAACGATGAAAGGGTTGACGTTGACTAATGACGAAAATAAAATGGGGGTGCAGATATGATTATCCACTTTAGGATAACGATGCGGTGTGTGGTGTCTCCGATCAAGCCTCATAATCTTAGGCGAAATCCGGTTGATACGGAAAGGCAGGCTAGCCGGCGACCAAAGAAGCTTTGAAAATCACGAGGGAATTGGCATTCTGAAAGGTCACACGAAAAAGGGTATATCAACAGAGAAGAAGTTGGTTTTTAGGTTATCAAACCATCCATGATTTAAAGGAGACGGAGCTTGAACAAGGCTGGCTGTTGTGCAGATAAATTGAGTTGAACAGAAAATGGATTTTCTGGTAAGGAAACAAAGAGAACATGACTTGATTAATCTGACTTTTGTTCTGGCAACGTCGATATATATATATAGATATAGCTAAAACTGACCATGGTGACGATTATAATGGTGAGGAAAAAGAAATGACGTGGGAAAGAAGAATAAATGCACTACTTTAATTGTTATGTTACAATTTAGCTCCAATTATGACATTAAAACAACCTAAAACAGATCCGTTACAAAAATAGTTACATTATTTCTGTGTTTAATTCAACGGGTCGGTACTCAAATTTAAAGAAAAGGGAACGTTCACTTAAACCATTGATTCTATCAATAGTAGTAATAATAATAATAAATAATAATAATAATAATAATAATATCACTTTTAGTATAAAATAATAATGTGTCAAAACAAAAAAAATCAATTTTATGTTGCAGCCTAATCAGTAGTATGAAAATATTATACATTACTAGATCTTATTAGTTGAAAATATAAATAATAAATAAACAAATAAATTATCTAAACAGTTATTTCGAAATGCCTATAAAGTCCTTAATAAACAATTTGGCAAAAATCGGGGTGTTACAGGAACAATATTAACTAAATACGAATTAAGAACTAGGAAATACCGATAACAATTACGGTAAACCTCACTACGTAACCACCGTGAAAGGGCTAGTTAACTAATAACGATCTAATTGTTTCTTGTCCAATTACTATCTTCAACCTTAGTTCCTTCGAAAGTAATTACGAAAACATGCAAAGAAGTGCCCAATTTCTAAACACGTAAATTAAAACAGAACAATACAAACAATCGAAACAATTCGTTCGGGGAAACTAAATCGTTAAGACTTTTCCCCAATATAGACCGTTGGGTACTCTTCCAAAACAAAGTCTTTTCCCCGAGACCGGCGTTTCTCGTGTATGAATAAATATAAATCACTATTAGGTACAAATTAACATTATTCAATTCGATCTACAAGTTAATTAACCTAACATGCTTGTACCAACGATAATCATCACAAATTCATAAAACATAGAAGAAAGAATCGACATGATTACCTAGAAACATGACACCAAACTTCTAGCAAACTCCTCCATAATGAATCACCAAGCATACAAGCAAGAAAAGGCTAAAAAAAACTCTTAAACAATGGAGAAAACAAGACCTTTTATTGATAAACTTGCTACGTAGTTTATCAATAGTTTCTTGCTCTGAAAATCCGACATATACTGATGTATTACATCTTATTTATAGCAAAATAACAGACCTAAGACCTAAAAGGGGTAAATTTGGAAGTTTTAGGGTTAAGTCGGTGCGGTGCCCCGTCCGTGTGCTAGGGATCCTGGCCCAGTGGACAGCTCTGGACATGTCCAGAACGCGTCCTGGGGCAAGAATCTTGATTTTTTGGCTAAGCGCTAACAAGGTTTCCCGGCCCTTCACTCGGGAAACCGACCCAAATATTAAGTTATGGACGTGGCTTGCTTCTGGACATGTCTAGGACATGTCCTGGACGGATCCTTGGGCAACTGGTGCGCTTTTCCGGGTGTTCACACGGTCAACCGGGCCAGGCTTGTCCTGGAATGATCCTGGACTGATCTTGGACATGTCTGGGGCATCCTGGACTTATCCTTGGACATGTCTAGGGCTTGTCCTGGGCATGTCCTGGGTTTGTCCTGGACTGATCGTGGACTTGTCCAACAGCTCGACTTGGTTCTCCTCCGGTTCCATCTCGATCTTTCTACGTGTTTCGGCTCAAATCCCTTCGGCTCGGATTATTCCTTCAAAGAACCATAAAACGTGTTGTAATATAATTCGATACAGATGTAATATATAAATACAAAATTGAACATCGCCTTCTTATACCAAAAAAAATAATAAAAAATCATCACCGAATATTTTTGTTTGGACATTCTGGATACTTGCCTTGTGCTATTTATTACCGAATTTCGATCTTAAATAATGTCAAGAGAGAGTCCTATGGATGTCTATTTTCGGAATTTTGAAGATATGATGAATCGAACTTTGGAGAAACTAGAATGACGTTTTGATGATATGATGGATGAGATGAAGAATATGTTAAAGGGAGTAACTGAGCAATCTAACCGTGGTGGTAGAAGTAATTGCGGTGTTAAAAGTAACCGTGATGGTACAGATGTTAAGAAAACTTCTCCATGGCTGTTTTCTGTATTTTACGGGCATTGTAAAGGGAGTGGTCATCACTATTATGATTGCCCTGATTTCTTGCAAGAACTACGTAGAATCGACGAGGAAACTCGTTTGAAACGTGAATCAGCAAGAAAAAAAGACTTGGTTGAAGTGAAAGAAGATGAATATAAAAGTGTGGTGGAGATGAATATTGAGAATGAGCCGAGAGTAGATGAGATTGATGATGCACGTACACCTACATTTGTGGCTGAGAACTTGGCGGAGGAGATAGAGGAAGCTGATTCTCTCTTATTAGTCCTTTGTTCGAGCTCTATCTTATCTTCTTTGCATGTACATAATGATCATCCAGTTGAGGAGAAAACTGGGCTAATTGATATAGCCAATCCAACCAATATATTGCCTATGGATGTTCTTGTCCCAGTTGACATTGATGGAAAACCGAAGCACACCTTCACTGATCCTTTTGCGGTTTATCCGGATTCTCATCCTTATGATTATGTTGCTGATACAGAGAACATTATTTGCAATGCGCACTCACAACATTACTACTCATTGGTTTCATTGGCGATGTATGCATCAACAACTCGAAGACCTATTGATTGAAGTGGTATGTCCGCCTTGTAATTGATCCGGGCATATCCTTGGTGTTCATTATTGGTTCGGCCTGTTGTGTCCTTGTTGATGCGTTCTACAACATCATTTTGATTCGAGTTCGAATCCTTTCGGAGCCGGGAGGGATTGATGTGATTCCCGTTGAGAAGAAACTTGTTAAATTTTATTTGGAGTATTTTATTTATTTTTAGTTATTTCTTCTTTGGTTTTGTGTATTTTATTATCCCACATTGGTTAGTTAGTTTTTTACTTTTGTTATTATTTTTATTTAATGTTATTTTGTCCCACATTGCTAAATTAGCAATTAGTTTTGGAGTTTGTAGCCTATATAAAGGCGAATAGAGTCATTGTAAAAAGATAGACAAAATTTGATATAAATATATTTTATTTGAAGCTTTAAGCTTTGGTGAGCTTTCTTACGTTAGTGTTTGGTAGATTCCAAACCGGTGTTTGATGGATTCTAAATGAGACTTATCGAGGTTGTGAGCGAACCTTGTGGATGTCCATGTATACCAAGGTTTTTGCTTACTGGTTAGCCAAGCGTTGCGGTGCTCGTTTTATTGGTGCATTCAGTCAAGTCCTCGGGCATTTTCAGATCTGATTCGGTTATGGATCACATCAGAAATAGTCACGATAAAAACTCATACGTAACTAACAATAAAATTAAGCACTTCTATGTATGATTTATCGTGAATTAATCATTTAAATCCAATTTCGAAAGGTAAATTGATATGAAAAGTGTCATAAAGTTGATTCGCATCAAAGTATCGTTATAGAATTCAAACGGCACACTTGTAGATGTATTATTTGTTAACAACCCCCTCCCTCTCCCCCTACTTTGACGTGATAGTGTGGAAATAACATTAAGTTTGAATCTGAACTGATGAAATGAAAGGAGACAATGGTTTGGTAAAAGAGTGTGAAATCTCTCTCTCTCTCTTTCTTTTTTTTTTTTTTTTGATTGAAGGGATGAAATCTGATTTTGAAGAGGGAAATGATTCCATACTCAATTTCAATGTGTTTGATCTTTTACATGATACGTTAAAGCACTTGTTGTAACTTTGGTCAATGAGATGCCTAGAAAATGAGACGCATAGTCCTAAATATTTTAATGTGAACTTTGAGTTGAGAAGAGATGAATGGATTTCTTGATAAAGAAGTGGGAATGCCCATCATCAAAATATCATCCACATAAACTAAAATAAGCAAAAACAATGTCCAGGATCCTAAAGTACAAAACGAAGAAGGTACTCTTCTATTCTGAAATAACTATTAGACGATAGTTTACATTTATTTTTTGTATTTCCGGTTATAGCCCTTGTGGCTCCCTATATATATAAACACCATGTATTGGTTTGTGTTTTCTCAATGACAAAATCATTGTTATTCACCAATTCTATCATGGTATCAGAGCTTACCGATCTCTAACAAAAAAAAAAAAAATTCGGCACCCTACCGCCGCCGCTGCTAGGTTTTCTGCCGCTAGGCTTGCCGCGATGACCACTCCTCCCTCAACCGCTGATTCTTCCTCCTCCACCATCTCCGCTGCTCCCTCCCCTGTTGCACCATCCGTCATCTCCTTGAATCCTGCCGTCAATGCGCCGATTAAACTTAATGACAAAAATTTCACTGCTTGGAAGCTGCAGATGACCACCTTGCTCCCTGGTCATGGTCTTATCGGTACGCCACAAAGCCACCTCACGCCGCCGTCCTCACTGATACCGCCGGTGCTGCAGCTCCTAATCCGGCACACTTGTTGTGGGTGCAACATGATGCCCTAATTCATCATCTTCTTCTTGGTTCGGTTGACAAGGACTATATTGCATCCATTCAACATACAGATAATTCGAAGCAAGCTTGGGACACCCTCCTTAATACATATGGGAAGCAAAGTAAAGGGCGTACTCGGTATCTACGGTTGCGCCTGAATTCTATCTCTAAAGGTACGATGTCGATTTCTCAGTATTTTACTGCAATTAAAAATATTGCGGATGACTTGGCTGCATTAGACTCCAAAGTGCCGGATGACGAACTGGTTGAAATCATATTAAAGAATCTTGGTAGTGATTATGTGAACCTTGTGAGTGCCATTCAGGCACGTGATGATACTATATCGCTGCCACTATTGCATGAGAAATTGTTAATGCATGAGGTGTCTCTTGTGCAAAGTCAGTCTGCTACACCCCCTGCGTATACTGCATTCCCTGCCTATCATCACCCACGCCCATGCCGCTTTATTTACCCCTTATTTCCCCTATTCCCAAGCACCTCGGCCCTCCCCCCCACTGATGCCTCATCCTCTTAACCCCACTCCCAAGCCCAATCCGTCGGCTCACCCATCCTCCAATCAGCCCCGGAACACAAACTCTCGCGCTTCAAAAGGCTATCAAGGCTTCTGCCAGCTATGTGGTGTTCAAGGTCATGTTGCAACGAGTTGCACCACCTATACTCATTATTCCACTCTTCCCCGTCCTACTCGAAACCCGGCTCCCTCTCGGCCTTCCCCACCGTCCACTCCTTATGCTCACGTTGCTCAAACTTCAACCTCTGCCTCTGCCGCCCCATGGATGCTTGATAGTGGTGCCTCTCACCACATGACACATGAGCTTAGTCTGCTCTCTCTTCACTCTCCTTATCAAGGTACGGATCGTATAGTCATTGGTGATGGTAGCTCTTTGGCTATCACTCACATTGGATCTACTTCTCTCTCCTCCTTTAAATTGAATCATGTTCTTTGTGTCCCTTCCCTTTCCTGCAACCTACTTTCGGTTCAAAAGTTTTGCAGTGATAATTCTGTCTCTATTGAGTTCTTATCTGATTCGTTTTTGGTGAAGGATTTGAAGACGGGCAAATGCCTCCACCAAGGCCAAGTCAGTGATGGCGCCTATCTGTGGTCTTCCAAAGCTCTTTTGGCCTTCTCTGCGTCCAAAGCCTCTTCTGCTACTTGGCATCGTCGCTGCGGCCATCCAGCTTTTCCTATTATTCAAACTCTTGCCAAAAATAATTTTTTAGAATTATCTTCTGTTTCTAATACTTATTGCGATTCCTGTCTTTGTACTAAGAGCCATCGGCTCCCTTTTTCGGACTCCACTTTATGTACTGTTAAACCTTTGGAAGTTATTTATTCGGATGTCTGGACATCTCCTGTTTATTCCGTTGATGGTTTCAAGTATTATGTTTTGTTTGTTGACCATTTTACTCGATTCATGTGGATATATCCGTTAGCTTGTAAATCCGATGTTTTTTCTACCTTTGTTAAATTCAAAAAATACGCAGAAAAACTGTTAGATACTTCTATCAAAACTCTTTACTCTGATAATGGCACCGAGTATATAAAACTGCGCCCCTTTCTTACTGCCAATGGCATCTCCCACTTCACCTCGCCCACCTATACACCTCAGCACAACGGTATTTCTGAACGTCGTCACCTGCATATTGTTGAAACTGCCTTAACTCTTCTTTCTCATGCCTCCATGCCCATCACTCATCGGTCTTTATCTTTGTCGATCTTTGCTTTGATATCTCATTAATCGAATGCCCACAAAAATCTCGACATGCTCTCCCTCATCTTAAACTCTTCTCGGATCCTCCTAACTACTCCAAGCTTCGAGTCTTTGGTTGTCTCTCATTATCTTTGGCTTAAACCATACAACAATCACAAACTCGAGTCTCCTCTAAGCCCTGCGTCTTTCTTGGCTACTCCCTCACACAAAGTGCCTACCTTTGCTATGATTTATCTACGTCCCGTATGTATACATCACGCGGTGTTCGCTTTGTGGAGGATATATTTCCGCTTGCTACCATTCCCTCGACCTTCTCTACCTCCCCCGACGACTTTATTACCTCCCCGAGTGTTATGAACCCACTTGCCGCCCCCTCGCCCAACCCTCCTCCTCCACGGTCACTCCCCAACCCGAGGACCCCATTGCCCAACCCGAGAGCTCTTTCTCATCACCGTCCTCTACTTCCTCTCACCCTGCCTCCAGCAGTGATTCCAACCCCTCTCCTGCTTCTACCTCTTCCTCCCTCCACCTCCTCCCCCACCACCACCCCATCCTATGACTACTCCTTCTCGAAACCAAATCTACAAACCTCGTAAGATTTTCAACCTCCAAGCCCAGTTACAAAATCGATACCTTGAAACAGAACCCTCTACCCTTAAGCAGGCCTTGCGCGGTCCCGTAGTGGTGTGTTGCGATGTCCGATTTAATATAGTGCACTTCTTCGCAATGATACCTGGTCCCTAGTTCCACCCTCTTCGGATTTGAATATTGTTGGCTGCAAGTGGGTTTTCAGAATTAAGCGGAAACCGGATGGCTCGATTGATAAGTACAAGGCTCGGTTAGTTGCCAAAGGGTTTACACAACGCCTGGTTTTGGATTATTTTGAGACCTTTAGTCCCGTTGTTAAGCCTGCCACGATTCGCCTTGTTCTTAGTATCATGGTTTCTTGGGTTGGTGCCTTCGCCAACTTGATGTCAATAACGCCTTCCTGCAGGGACACACTATCCAAGAAGTCTATATGAGTCAACCGCTGGGTTTGAGGATGCTACAAAACCCACGTTTGTATGTAAACTTCGCAAGGCGATTTATGGCCTTAAGCAGGCACCTCGTGCCTGGTACCATGAGCTTAAAACTTTTGTTCTTACTATGGGTTTTGTTAATTCTGTGGCTGATCCATCGCTGTTTGTTTGTCAAGCGTCTACCAGTATTACTATGCTCTTAGTATATGTCGATGACATCAACGTTATAGTAGCTCTCGCTGCAGTTCGGGCCGCGATCATTGATCAGCTTGGCTCTAGGTTCTCTATTAAGGATCTGGGTCTCTTATCATGTTTCTTGGGTGTTGAGGTCACTCATTCTGCTATGGGCATGCTACTCACGCAAACCAGGTACACTCGTGAGTTGCTGTCTCAGGCTCATATGGAGGACTCCAAGGCTGTTTCCACGCCTATGCCTGCTGATGCTTTTTCAGGTGATCCCATTGTCTCTCCAGCGTTTTCTAATCCTACTCAATATCGCCAGATTTTGGGGGCTTTACAGTATTTATGCTTTACACGTGTTGATATTCAGTTCGCTGTTAATAAGCTAGCTCAGTTCATGCATGCACCGACTGAGTACCATTGGATGTTAGTCAAGCGTGTGTTGCGTTACCTGTCTGGCACCTCCACTATGGGTCTACAGTTATATCGGGATTCGCCTTTGGCTCTGCATGCCTTTTCTGATTCCGATTGGGCGGGCAATAAGGAAGGTGGTTATCATGCTTCAGCAACTTCTGAGTACATGCCTGGCTATACTTCTACTTCTGGTTATATAGCCTTCTTGGGTAGGAATGCGATTTCTTGGAGCTCCAAGAAGCAAACCTCAGTCTCTCGCTCTTCCAATCGTCGAATACGGATGTGTTGGGTCGACACTACGGTGGAAATTGCTTGGCTGACCTATCTGCTTGCGGATCTCGGTTTTTCGGTTCGTTCTACACCAGTGATTTTTTGTGATAATTTAGGTGCTCTTCGCCTAAGCGCCAATCCAGTGTTTCACTCACGCATGAAGCATGTAGCTATTGATTATCACTTCATCCGTGAGAATGTTGAGCGAGGCCTTGTTCGTGTTGCTCGTGTGGCTGCTGCTGATCAGTTGGCTGATGTTCTCACCAAGCCCTTGCCACGGTTATCTTTTTTCGTCCTTCATTTCCAAGCTTGGCCTTCGCACAGCGCCGTCAGCTTGAGGGGGTGTATTAGACGATAGTTTACATTTATTTTTTGTATTTCCGGTTATAGCCCTTGTGGCTCCCTATATAAACACCATGTATTGGTTTGTGTTTTCTCAATGACAAAATCATTGTTATTCACCAATTCTATCAATAACTGAGGCAGTTGCCAAAAACACGCATATTAAGGATGTGAGTTAATACTTTAATTTTGAATGCCAAAATGATTAAAAAAACCCTTGGTCTATAATAACTTTGTTGTTGTATTTATTGTCTCACTCGTTAATAATAATGGTAGATGTAGGAAAAATATAATAAATGATGCATTAGAAATGTAACTGCCTCAGTTATTTTAGAACAAATATTTTTGGCAAATGTTTCAGTTATTTCAGAACGGAGGGAGAACCAGTTACTGACCGAACAAATCCCGATGTTGCAGTTGAGTTTTCAAAACCGCAAATAAAACTAATACTACATCCGTCTCAAAATGTAAGTCTATTTTGTTTTTTTGTTTTGTTTTATAATATAAGTTTATTTAGATAACCAATGAAACATTTATTATATATTTTTTTTTTTACCTATCATTTATTATTTACTCGGTCATTTACTTTGCATTAATACCGGTCAAAGGTCATTTTGGATTTTTTCATCAAAATTAATGACGCTTAACCAACTTCCTTAATTTGGGTAAAAAAACCCCAAATGGTGTTACATTTTGGGACGAAGGTAGTAACTTCTTATTGAGAGACATATATCGATCAATGAATCATATTATGTCGTTTGTTACGAAAATAACACACTTTTTTTTTTCTTTTGGTTTTTGTTTTTGTTTTGAGAAAGGTATATGACACACTTTTCGGTACTTTTATACTAAAAAAAGTCGTCTTCATGGCTTGTTGTAATACTACTTCCATTTAGATTTTTGATTTTGTCTCATAATATAAGTCTATTTAGAAATTCAATGAAGTATTTATTACGTTTTTCTACTTTTACCCTTCATTTATTATATAATCACTAATTTTATAATACTTTACATTAATAACAATCAAATGTTATTTTAGACCTTTTACTCAAAATTAAATACACATTACTATTTTAACCAATTTTTTAATATTTGTGAAAAAAATTCAAACAAAGTTATATTACGGCAGTAGATGATCTAAACACCGTCAATGTGGATCTTTGATTACCTATTGGCCCCCTTTTTATTACTTATTTTACTTTAGCTCTTTCCAAGAAATTACATAGAAGGTACGGGTAAGGACTACGGAGTACGGAAAGAGTCGTTTTGACAAAAATTGAGTGAGAAAATAATTCTTATTTTAAGCGGATTTGAGTTAAAATATTGCAATTATTATTATTATTATTTTTTTGTGAAACGAAATATTGCATTTCTAGACTCAATATCTTTCAGGAAACTAAGTTGCTGACTAAAATTCGGTTATTAATTATTAATCAATACTCCGTTCAAAACTAAGTCGGAATTAATTAGCGAAATAATTAAAGGATAAAACTAAAAAAAATAGTTGTGAAAAGACTTTTGACACTTTAACACTAGGAGTATTTCTTCACACAACGTCAATTTTTGTTGTGGCCTAATCTCCATTTGAGAGAGACATTCAATTAATATATTTGCAAAACCCTCTTTAAAAATTAATCATATCTTAACCACCATATATATGTCAACGTCCAGCATCTCATTTGATTGTCATTCAAAGTTCATGTAGTAAAACCAGAGACATGCCCATTTTATACCAGACACAATTGGTACCTATTTGTGTGAACACACCCTATATATATATATATATATATATATATATTATAACGCTTCATTCGGATCCCGATACCAGCCTTACCTAAGAGAACGTTCGTGCGTATAACATTAAATAAATCTAATATTATACGTCAGTCTCTACGTCGTCGTATCGAAATTAAAGCAACGGAAGCCCAAAAGGCTTGGGTAAAAATCATAAATGCCTCTAAGAATAGAATACAAATCGACTAGGGGTAGAAAGGAAAAGCTTACAACAACGATATGAAGCTTACAACGTACGATGTTCCAAAAGAAAGATACAACACTTTGTCTTACAAACTTGAAATAAAAGTACAACATAATCTAGTACAACGTTTAATAGAAAGGTAAAAAAAAAAGCATCATCATGGCATCAACGTAATCGAATCATCATTGAACTCCTCAACGAGCTCAAGGCTAACATATCCGTCTTCTCGCCCCAAAAGCACACAAAACAACATATGCAATTGAGGTAAGTACAAAGTACTTAGCAAGATGAAGAAGCTAATGTATAATTAAGTCTTACAACGAAAGGTTCATATTATTATTATTAAGTTATCTTTGTGAGACCGACTCAAACTGTAGGGTTTACTTCATGCTCATCAACATGTCGTGACTATTGGTTTCTAACTTAGCTTATCTTTGTTACATCAGCACTTAAGGGCACAATGCATGATGAAAATCCACCAGAAGATATCCTTTCCGACTACGGTGAATAGCACCGGTAGTCCCGAGATCCCCCCGGTATGCATATACATTCGGCGAATTTCCTCCACTGCCATTCAGCCGTTTATAGGCCAGCAACGTTGTTCGCTTTTACTGAACGTAACACATCGCCGATATGAATCTGTGTCTTACCAAGAATAGCACGACGTTTAATCTTTTAGCTACACAAGTATGTATTTATTATCCGTTATTAACTAGCCACCTAAGTGTCTTCAAATAAGCTCCCTCACTCCTACTTCTCTCTCTTTCCTAGACCACTAGACAAGGACAAGACCTAGAAATTACACAGACATTGATGAAATCTAGTATTATCAAAGCACAAGCCCTTTCATGCCCTTCCGACGGTCTCGAATTTCAACTCCCTTGAAGAGTACATTCTATGTCAGAACTAAACGCATCAGAAGATCAATCGAGGCTTGTTCATGTTTAATTAATGTTATTAGATCAAGAGTTAACATTTAGAACTCATCTCGTAGCTTAAAACACTCAAACAACATTTAGACAGTGTTGGGGGGTGCCAACACCTTTGGGGCACACCAAAAATGCATCAGAGACTTCACTAAACTCTCTGTTTAGGTTTGGGGGGTGCCAAAGCCTTTGGGGTGCATCAAAGCGCTTCAGTGTTCACGAGAACTCTCTCGAACAGTTAGTGGGCGCCAAAACTTGACCAAAACTCGCACTACACACGCTTTTACTCACTTTATCAATTTATACTCAAAACCAACCAAGTCTAACACCAAAATATACATTCAAAAAGCATCAAAATAGGTTCTAAACATGCTATAACACCTCTTATTACAACAACAACAACAACTAGCATGATTTCTAACCACAAATCATACCCAAAACACAACCTTAACACCATAAAACCTTAATTAAACATTATGAAGAGCCTCTTACTTATTTAAAGCAAAACCAAAGCAAGAACTTCCAGAAGAACTGCAACACCACCTTGATTCTTCAACTACAAACCTATTTGATCAACAATCAACAAGAACTAATTGATGATCAAGGTTTCTAAACGATTAATACTACGAATTGAAGGATTCTAAGAAACCAAACTAGACTACACTTGAAGATCACCAAACCAGGGCAAAACTAACCTTTCTCAAAACCTCAACTTTTCTGTACCAAAACGAAGCCCGTCTTTCGCTGATTCCAAAACTCTAAACGATTCTGAAAACCGTCAAAGATCTTGTGAGAATTTTGAAGAAGTATCCATTTGTTTTATTTTCTGTTTCTTTTCTCTTTTTCTGATGTCGTGTTCGAACTAATGAAGGGGAAATACAACTTCTGACAACTCCCAGGGAAATAACTCCTCTTTAATGAGAGGTTGTTTCTTCCCAAAAATAACATCCTTCTTTAATTGCCAATAACTCCCCAAAAAAAAATCCTTTTTCTTCCTTTTCTTTTCCTTTTAATCTTAAAACATACTTAAACTCCATAAAAGTATTAAATATAATATTCCATTTCCGTAAAAAGACACGTCTGCCCTTTTACGAAATGTCAGGATATTATATATATATATGAAATTTTGTTCTATGAATGGTGTTCACGACATTCAAACCCTATCAACACACAACAAGTGTCACGAAATATTTGTAACGCCCCCAGACCCCGGGCCTGGTAGCGCTAAAAGAGTCATAAATGTCCGGTCAACTGCTTAGACCGCCGTCCTCGCTTGGTCTAAAAGGGCAAACCCGAGTTGACAAGACCTTTATGTCTCACACTTATATGGGGGTGAGCATTTTCTTATTTTACCGATGTGGGACTTTACATTCTCCCGGTGTGGGACTTTACATTCTCCCCCCTTATAAGGGACTGGCATCCTCGCCAAGACGGCCGAGACTGTTCCCGGATCGTCCCTACCAGAGGTAACTAAAGGCCATGCTTACACCGTCTTCTTGTACGGTGCAGCGCATAGTTCCGTCTGATAGTCGACTCCGATACCATTCTGTAACGCCCCAAGACCCCGGGCCTGGTAGCACTAAACGAGTCATAAATGTCCGGTCAACTGCTTAGACTGCCGTCCTCGCTTGGTCTAAAAGGGCTAACCCGAGTTGACAAGACCTTTATGTCTCCACTTATATGGGGGTGAGCATTCTCTTATTTTACCGATGTGAGACTTTACAATATTCGTATTATGTCAGATGCCAATTGTCAATTGAATCAAAGGTTATTAGCTATGAATTCAAAATTTTGGGTATTTTCGGTTTCTTTGGATAATATGATGAGTCATTCATTTGCTTTATTGGTTTCAACGGTGGTGTTGAGGATATTATTCATATTCAATAATTATTTATGTTAATCTATTATTAATGAAATACTTGTTGGCTAAGTTAATACAAGCCTATAAATACATATTGAACTCATACGATTAATTTAATGGAAAAATACTTTTCAGTGTTATTATATTTACAATATGGTATCAGAGCTAGGTTCGTTTTCTCTCTCGTTCGTATTACGCTAAATTTTTTTTTTCAACCCTAACCCTAGCCGTCGTCTTCCCCACTACGCCGGCCATGTCTTCCGAACAGTCCACAGCCACTACATCGGCCACCTCCTCTTCCTCCTCCTTGCCTACCTTTACTCCTTCTTCTTCTATCCATCTTACGAAACTTACACGCCAAAACTACCTCTTTGGCGTGCACAAATTGTTCCTTATCTCCGGGGCCAAGGAGTTTACGGTTATGTTGATGGAACCATTAAACCACCGTCTGCCCACTATCACCAATGTTGCGGTGCTTGACGCCTAATCCAAATTACACCGATTGGCTCAAGCAAGACAACTGATCCTAAGTACAACCACGGCTTTCCTCTCCGACGACGCCTTGATGCAAGTATACACAACCACTACATCGGGCGTAAATTTGGATAGCCTTACACACCTCATTCGCCTCTTGCGCGATCGAAACTCATTCAGCTCCGAACAGAACTTGCATCGACTCGAAAGAACGACCTTTCAGCCGTTGATTACTATTTCAAGCTCAAAAGGATCGCCGATGACCTTTCTCTTGCCGGTCACCCGAACTCCGACGAGGATTTTATAGCCTATGTCTTGGCCGGACTCGGCCCGGACTACAATTCACTGGTGACCATGCTTGGTTCCCGTTCTACTCCTACGATTGATGAGGTTTACTGACCAGCTTGCTCACGGCCGAATCCGTCTTCTTCGTCACCGCCGGTTGCTCGCCGCTGCTCCGACCGGGCTTTCCCTCTCGCCGCAAACGCCGCAACTTCATCTCGCCCAGCCCAATAGCTATTCCAAAGAACCATGGTCGTGGCTCCAACAATTCTTGAGGCGGAGGCGTAGTGGTCGTGGCCCTGGCTCACCCCGCGCCCTTCCTCGGTGAAAATTTCATCCCAATGTCAGATTTGCTCCAGGTACGGACATACGGCTCACAATTGTTATTACCGATATTCATCCCCAAACCTACCTGGCCCTCGCCTCCCCCCGTGCACCATACCCCACGCTTATAATTGTACCCGTACCCTAGCTTTTAATTCGTACCACATCCCTCCCCCTATTCGATTGGATTGCCGACACGGCGCCACGCACTTTATAAAAAATGACTTCAAAAACCTCAATCTCTAGTACGAGCCATATAATGGTCCAGAAAAAGTCCACGTTAGTGACGGTACAGGTTTAACCATTTCTCACTCTGGATCCTCTTCTTTTAATTCCAATGCACGCACGTATATTCTTGATAATGTCTTAGTCTCCCCTTCCTTCCCTCAAAATTTATTATCTGTTTATAACTTTGCCACTGACAACTCCGTTTATTTTGAGTTCCATAGCACACACTTTCTTGTGAAGGACTACTCGGGCCTCGTCCATCATAGGGGATACGTCAAGGATGTCCTTTACCACTTCTCCTTCAACTCGTCTCCCGTCCAATCTTTTGCCGCCTCTACCAGCTCCTCCGTACTTTGGCACCAACATCTCGGCCATTGTTCCTACCCGGTTTTACGTCAGACCTTAGGCCGATTGTCTATTTCCTTTTCAAATAAAGCACCTACTAGTGTATGTGCCCCGTGTCAATTGGCGAAAAGTCATCGTCAACCTCTTTATGTTTCTGAATTTACTTCCTCTGCACCATTAGACTTGATTTATTCTGATGTTTGGGGTCCATGTATTGAATCCTCAATTTATGGTTCTCATTATTACATTAGTTTCTTGGATGATTATACTAAATATGTTTGGCTTCTTCCGTTGAAACGTAAGTCTGATGTTGGATCTACTTTTCACACTTTTCTCATTATGATTGAGCGTTAATTTAACATTAAACTAAAATCTTTACAAACCGATTAGAGGGGTGAATATCGCCACCTCACCCACTTTCTCATCTCTATTGGAATTACTCACCGCTTATCATGTCCCCATACCCCCGAACAAGCCGGTGCCGTTGAACGTCGCCACCGTCAAATCGTTGAGGTCGGCCTTTCCCTACTCGCTCAATCCCACTTACCTCTCCCGTATTAGGAAGATGCTTTTACCACCGCTGTCTATTTAATCAATCGTCTCCCCTCTAGCACTCCCGGACATAAGTCACCGTTTGAAATGGTCCATGGCCGTCTACCCGACTACTCCTTTCTCAGTGTCTTTGGCTGTGCGTGCTGGCCTTACCTTCACCTTTACAACTGTCACAAAACCGACTTCCGTTCCAAGTCTTGTATCTTCCTCGGGTATAGTCCATCCCATCATGGTTACAAATGCCTCGATCTCTCCACCGTTCATTCTATATAGCTCGTCACGTCGTGTTTGACGAATCACTTTTTCCCTATACTTCCTCTACGTCTCACCTCATCCCACTTATCTCACTGTACCGTTACAAACTTCCTTGGTCGTCCTCCCCACCATCCACTCAGCTCCACCTCCTACTACGTTGGAATCTCCTCCCTCGGCTAAACCTCCTTCCCCACCATCACCTCCAAATGCTTCACAGCCATCTCCCTCCCCGGAACCCCCTCCTCCCTACCCAATGGTTACCCACACCAAGACCAACTCTCTTAAGCCCAAACCAATGGAGGACTATATTCGCTATCCCTTTTCCCGTGCTGTCCTCACCGCCTCTGCCAATTCCGATCCCACTTCCTTTACCGAAGCTTCTAAACACCAAGTTTGGCGTAATGATATGAGAGAGGAAATTAATGCTCTAGTGCATACTAATACTTGGGATCTTGTCCGTTTCAGTCACATATGAATGTTGTAGGTAACAAATGGGTGTATCACACCAAACACCATGTTGATGGACGGTTCGAACGTCATAAAGCTCGGCTCGTTGCCACAGGGTATCATCAGGCAGAAGGTGTTGATTTCATTGATACATTTAACCCGGTTGTCAAACCGGTTACTCTTCATTTACTTCTTGCACTTGCTGTTTCACAGGGTTGGTCTATCCGTCAGGTTGATATTCAAAATGCCTTTCTTCATGGGCATCTCATCGAACTTTTGTCTACCTATATGCAACAACCACAGGGCTTCATTCATCTGGATTACCTGGACTAGGTTTGTCGACTTAAGCGTAGTCTTTATGGCTTGCACCAGGTCCCCCGTGCCTGGTTTCTCATATTTTACGGAGGCTCTAACCCAATTTGGCTTTACCGCCTCTAAGGCGGATACATCACTATATATTTACTCTTGGGCTGGTGACCGTATTTATATTCTTATATATGTTGATGACGTTATTGTTAGATTAAAAGATATGAGTATTTGAAAATCGAGGAGGAAAGAGAACAAAGAAAAGAAAATATAAGGTCTCAACTAGCGCGCATTTTCTTAAATTTTTTTTTTTTTGCTTTGTTCTTTTGGGTATAAAAATTATAGAATTTGTCCTTATTACAATAAAAATATACTGGTGTCATATTCTTATCAAGATTATTCCAAAAGATGTCATTATCCCTAATTCCCCTTAAAAAAAATCCACTAAAAGTTTCTATTGTAAATGCTTTTAACTAGAACAACCAAATCATTTTGGTATAAATATCTAACTAATCATTTTTTTAGGTTAAAGCCCCCGGTATCCGGAACCCAATGACCCGACTAATCCGGATTGCGGTTCAGGCCGTGCTTGCAGAGTCTGATTTTTACTCAGGGATCCGACTAAGTCTAACTAATCATTTTGACATAATCTAAGTGTGTACTTGTATACTCTTTATGATCAAAAGGCAAATCAATTGTCAATTTTTCTAATCTTCGTTCCTTTGACCTTGAAGCCATATTTTTTTTGAGACATTGAAAGCCATATATTTAGTATTAGAATAACTAATTTTATTATTTATTAATATATCTCATTATATATGTAATAACCCTCAAGCCTTCATATATAAGAAAACTTATTTTGACTTCGATCAACATTTCATTTTTTTTTTGTGATTAGTAGCTAACCAGTCTACCTAAACATCACGCATTGCGTTGCCAAAATGGAAAAATAAAATACTGTAATAACTAAAAAATGCAAAAAAATAAAAATAAAGTCAAGGTATTGATTGGATTAGGGATTGTGAAATAGTTAGTTAAACTAATGTCCACTATGTATTTCATTAATGATATAAGTACGGAATTGATGTAGTAGAAAGCTTACCTTAAAGTAATTTAATGGTAAAGAACAACAAAAAAAAAAAAGAAAAAAGAAAAAAAAAAAGAGACGGGTCAATGATTTTTGTAAAGATTTATGTGTGTTCCCCCCTCCCCTTCATTTTCTTTTGGAAATAAAGGAGATTCTAATTCTAACGAAAGTGATGAAAATTCGAATACTAGCTAATAAATAATTTTTACCACTAAGCATACCAATATCTATAATTTATGTATACCAATAACTATTGATTTATTTATTTATTTCAATTAATGCCCCACCTTTCTTTTAAGGAAAATCTTTCTTGTGTTTCTCCAATTAGATCATCAATCACTGAAACATGTTGTATTTGATGCACATATTTAAATTCATGTATCCAATAGACATCTAAATACGATTTTGTTCTTGACAAAATGTAAGCATCTTTTTTGTTTCAGTTTATTAATGTTTGATTACATCTCGTACAAAATCTTAAACTGATGGATAGATAGAAAATTATAATTTTAAACATTTCAACATGCCTCTTCAAATGTGAGTTTATAACAAGTCTGGACCAACATATTACACAAAAACATATAAATGATACTATAAGACCAAAAAGACCAACACCTAATACAATATAATTGGAAGACGAAATTGATAGAGATATTTGATCTCCTGACCTCATTTCTGAAACAATGTTGAAAATATAATCCCAACAACATGAGGTGAGATAAACTAATATCTTAATATGTTGGATGAAACAATAGCAAGTCTCAAATGTTACATGGATAACTTTAAGTCTTTAACAGGCCCCTCAAGCACGTGTCTATAACAAAGAGCTCAACATTTGAACGAGTAACTATGATTACCTTTTCTCAAAAAAAAAAAAAAAAAAAAAAAACTATGATTACCATATGAAAATTTTAGGCCCAACAACATATAATTTATGCTCTGATATGAGTCCAGTTTATTTTTCAATATTATAGGTGAAACAATAACAAATATCCAATGTTGAAACACTTAATAGAAGTGTCTTAATATAACACTCCGGTTAGGTTAAGTGAGTTAATTAGTCACACTACAATGGAGACATGTGTGGATAGTAGCTAGTGAAATTTTGAGAAGTACGGCCATGTACCTACATCACCTACTACATGATTAAAATAATGGTTTTTAATATTATTTTATATATAATTAAGTTCTATTTGTTACGAAGTTGTTGTATATATAAATTGAAATATATAGCAGATTATATTAAATTAAATACACAATAATAATAATAATAATAAATCAAAATATAATCAATTCATAAGTTTTCATTTAAAGTTTTACATTTTTTTGTAAATATGTGATTAGCTGATGTTTTGCACGTTGTCTTAAACAATGTGTTTGAGTTTTGGATATTATTCTTTTCAACAAGCACATATGTTTGATTGATGAATGACAATATATAATTCAAACCGTAGTTACATTTAATATTCTTGTGGACTAAGTCTACCAGATTTTATTATTCCAAAAAAAATAAAATATAGTCATTTTAATATAGCCATTGGAGTATATCCTAAGATGGAGGTAGTAACATGGGTGAGGGAGACTAAATCCATAGTAAACATTTTCTTTTTACATATTCTTTTTTTGAAAAATATAATCCTGTTTAATTAATCTATTACCCGACTATTATACGGTCCTATAACTCACTCAACTTCAATTTCTGGTTTCGTCTTTCATATTATCCACACGATTATACGAATACAATTGAACAACCAATCGGAGTATTATTACATCGGGCGGGCTCGCTAATTAACCGCGATTGATTTTTTTTTTTTACGGATATAAAAGATACACACGCACACTTTTGTCCCTACTGAAATTTAAACCCGGAACTTTCGGATTAATAACCACAAAGACTCATCGGGCGATGTCATGTTGGCGCTTAACCGCTATTGATTAAGCAACAACTATTATAATACTACCTCCTCCGGCCCAAAAATATGTTTCATACGTTTTTTTTACTTTGGTCCCATAATATAAGTCATTCACAATACCAAGAGAAAGATTAATGAACATTTTTCCTTATCTTACCTCTAATTTATATCAATCCAACCACTTTTATTTACTCCACAATTGTTTGCGTTTATGATAATCGAAAGTGTATTAGACATTTTATCCATACATTAATTTAACTACTTTCTTGTCAATGCAAAATTCTGGATGATTTATATTTTGACCTAAGACTAATAATAATTAAGTAATGAGTTTGATTAAGATGCTTTAATGCTTGATTAACATGGAGCATATGC
>JAOBSW010001232.1:0-62269 GCA_026214975.1 Gentiana macrophylla | reverse complement strand
AAGGATATTGTTATGGGAATAACGTCATATAAATCATAAATTTCACCCTTAACAACTCCCCACACTTAAACTTTGCTCGTCCCGAGGCAAAACAAAACAAGATAAAGGCTCGGAAAGAATATAGACATCTCAACACATATACCATTTAGTCAATAAACTAGAAGTTCACCCGTGTGTGTGCATAGCCATAGAAAATTTCCACTAAATCCAAACTTGAGGAACTCAAAAGCAAAACTAGCTAATACCCCTCGTGGACTAGTAATAAATGACACTCATAAGATGCACCCTACAAACGTGACATATCCCGAAAAAGAATGATTGAATGAATCTAGGGCCTTTACGAAATACTCGAGAGGACAATCCCTACAACATATCCATCGGTTTATCTTTGGGATAAGATTAACGAAAACTAAGCCTTATATTCAATTTCGTAACAATATCTTAGTTGATTTAGCCATTTCACTTTAAACACACATTAGAACAAGCTATTGCCTCATAGCGTAATAGGACATTCGAGATAACACCCTACCTACTCCAATCATAAGGCGCCTTTTTTCTAAGCGTGCATTGTGAGCTTTTAGTCATCATAGTGGTATAGGACATCGTGGTACACCTACCTCACTCAAATCATCGACTAGCTTTACACACCCTTTTTTTAATCAACTATTAACTTATCTTTTAATTGACATTAGCCCCGTGTTACTTATCACATTCAAACGTCTAGATATTCACGGTATATCATACTCGGAACTAAATACAAACTATCATAAATCTCAAGATATATCGTAGCACTAAGCACCACGACTTACAAGATAATCAAAAATCACTAATCCAAACGGGGTATAGCTTTATAAATTAGCTCATCATTCACTATGCACGTGGAAAATAAATCTTGGTGAAACAACTAACTCACTAAAAATATGGTATACGACATCAATGACTATAACAAACCGAACAAAAACGTGTATTGCCTACTCGACAAAACAAAAATTTTGAAAATTTAGCATCATTTTAGCATAGAAAATAATATCATGTATTAACCAAATGGTCGATACATAGCGACCATTCCTCCCCACACTTAAATGACAATATGTCCTCATGGTGTGCAAAATAAAAGAAAAAAAGAGAACTTAGTCGATTGTAGTTCTAAAGAGGGCAACACCGAAGTGGCGTCACGTCCAATCCAGAAATGCTCGAGAGGCGTCGATGATGTGGACCATCCACCGGAAAACCGACATCGTCTGCAAACTCACAAACGCTATCAAGACTATCTGCACACTTGACAAACACGAAAAGTATCTCGGGATAGGGGGAATTATATCATATGAAACACAAGAGAGAATCGTATTAGATGGAAAAATCATCGTCCAAGGAAAAGTGCAGAGCATCCAACCGTCAACTACAAATACAGAGAGCGATTCACACAAAACCCCAAACTAGACTAAAACTAAACGAAGACACACAAAAGAAAAACAAAAGAAAATAAACAAGAGAAAATGCATATCTCTGGGTGCCCCTAGTAGCGCTTTTAGTTTTATGTCGTTAGCTCGACACCATTAAAGCTCACTGATCGGGCCATTTGACTTTTCTTCCGGCCACTACATCGTAAGCTCGAATCAAGAGTAGTGTGGCGCGAAAATAAAGAAATAACACATGGGGTTAAATCTTTGAAAGCTCTCCATACCTTTTCAAGTTTCCCCATGGTTGCATTCTTTCTTCTCCGGTTCCTCCGATGACGCTTAAGTTGTCGCTCCTTTCAAACTCTTCCATATCGACTACTACCGCTAGAACATCTTGATTTAACACAACCGTCATCCTCGAGAAAACAAATCGGGTGAAAACTTCGTCAAAGTGGTTGACTTCGAGTCCACACACGAGGATTTCGAGGAATTTAACAATCAAAGGCTTTTCTTTATGTTCACCTATATAGTGCTTGCACCTCGACCATTAACTTTCGGACGGTTGATCACCATAACCTCGTAATTCTAGCACACCTCCAGGAATGATTTGGAGAATCTCGAAAGGACCGGACCAACGTGTCCTCAACTTGCCAGAAACAAATGCAACCTGGAATTGTAGAGTAACACTTGCTCACCGACCTTGAATTCTCTCTTCTTTATCTTGGCATCGTGGAGGAGTTTCATCTTCTCCTTACTAATCCTGGCGCTTTTCGTAAGCTTGGAGTGCGAATTCATCCACTCATGCAAGCTCTGCGCAGCGGTGTTTGCCACAGATTGGGAATCGAAGTTAAGAAACTTCGTGGCCCATGACGCCTGTGCTCTAACTCGATCGCGGATGGCATGGCTTACCGTGAGACCATTTGATATGGCGATGTACCCATAGGGGTCTTATAGGCGATCCTATATGCCCAAAGTACATCGTCCAACTTCGAACTCAGGTCTTTTCTATGACTATTCACCGCCTTCTCGAGATTTTCTTAAGACTACGGTTGCTTCGCTCAACCTGACCACTAGTCATCGGATGATATGGTGTGCCAGTTTTATGGCGAACGCCATACTTCTCGAGGACTTTTTCCAAAGGTCGGTTGCAAAAGTGTGTCCCTTCATCACTGATCAAGGCACGTGGACATCCAAACCTCACAAAGATGTTCTTCTTCAGAAATTTCATGACCGTTTTATGATCATTGTGAGGAGTGGCTATTGCCTCCACCCATTTCGAAACATAGTCAACGCAGACTAAGATGTATTTGTTGCCACAAGATGATGGGAATGGTCCCATAAAATCGATGCCCCAAACATCAAAGACTTCGCATTCAAGGATGGGTTTCAAAGGCATGTCAAATCGCCTTGTCAAAGCTCCGGTTCTTTGACAACGATCACAAGCTTTACAGAAAGCTTCTGTGTCTTTAAAGATCGTTGGCCAATAAAAACCGGATTGAAAGATCTTCATAATCGTTTTCCAAGGACCAAAGTGACCACCATTGGGTCCACTTTATGGCATTGCTTTCGATTATATCGCGTTGCTCGGATTCGGAAACACACTCCTCGAAGAAACCATCTTTGCAAATCTTGAAAAGGTAAGGTTCATCCCAAAGCGAAATATTTCATATCGTAGAGAAGAACTTCTTCTTCTCTTGATAAGACATTTCAGATCAAGGTATTTGGCATGAAGGTAGTTCACAATGGAGGAGTACCAAGGAACATCGGGAGAACGCCATCGATCAACATGATGTTTTCTAGAGGAAAGTAAAGATCTATATCTTGGGATCACCCTTTTCCTCACTTGTCATCCTAGAAACATGATCCGCCACAACGTTCTCACTTGCCTTTCTTATCTTTGATTTGAACGTCGAACTCTTGGAGGGTCGGTATCCAACGCAGATGGCGCGGTTTAGCTTCCTTTTTGGTCATGAGATATCGCGAAAGCGGCGTGGGTCACCCACACAATCACTTGAGCACCCGAAGAAGTAACTACGAAACTTATCCATAGCAAAGACTACGGCTAATAATTCCTTTTCAGTGGTTGTGTAGTTAACTAGAGAAGGATTCGATGTGTGGACTCGCATAATAGATAGGTGGAACTTTCCATTAAGCTTTTGCCTAAGACTCGCACTCAACAAATAGTTGGATGCATCGCACATAAGCTCAAAGGGTAAATTCCAGTCAGGTGAGATAAGAATTGGAGCGGATATTAACCGATTCTTGAGCTCCTCAAACGCTTGCTTGCAGCTATCATCAAAATCGAATTCAACGTCTTCCTTTAGTAAGGTAGACAGGGGCTTGGCGATCTTCGAAAAGTCCTGGATGAACCTCCTATAGAAGCCGACATGTCCGAGAAAACCTCGGACTTCCCGAACATTCTTAGGGTAACTCATCTTCTCAATAGCTTCTACCTTGGCCCTATCTACTTCTATACCTTTGGCGGACACTTTGTGGCCAAGGACTATACCTTCATCTACCATGAAATGGCATTTTTCCCAATTAAGCACTAAGTCCTTTTCCACACATCTTGACAACACCCGATCAAGATTATCGAGGCAATCATCGAAGGAGTGACCAAAGACCGAGAAGTCATCCATAAAAATCTCCATGCACTTTTCAACTACCCCGTCAAAGATTGCCATCATACACCTTTGAAAGGTGGCTGGGGCATTACAGAGACCAAATGGCATCCGCTTTGTGGCGAATGTACCATAAGGCAGGTGAAAGTGGTCTTCTCTTGGTCAACAGGATCGATGGGTATCTGGAAGTATCCTGAATATCCATCCAGAAGCGAGTAGAATCGTGCCCCGCCCAGACGCTCAAGCATCCGGGTCAATGAATGGAAGGGAAAATGATCTTTCAGTGTGACCTCATTGAGCTTTCTATAGTCAATCTGACTTATAGCCTCGTAACGAGCCTCAATGCTATCTCCTCTCCTTCTCATTTTTCTCAATCGTAATTCCACCTTTTTGGGAACTACTTGAGTCGGGAAACCCATTCACTTTATCAAAGAATGGCGTAAATGATACCCATATCTAGAAGTTTAATGATCTCCTTCTTGACTACCTCTTGCATGTGAGGTTGAGCCTTCTCGAGGTCAGTCTAACTCGTTTTGCACCCTCCTCGCCTTGATCTTGTGCATCTGATGTGGGGAGATATCCTCGGATATCTCCCACCGCCATCAAAGGCTTTTTCATTTTTGCGCAAGGCGTTTAACAGTTTAAGCTCTTACATATACGAGATAGCTTGGCAGAGATGATGATCAAAGGAAGCTTGTCACCTTCTCTTAAAAACACATACTTAAGATGTTTAGGTAACGGCTTGATGCATTCAAGTCTACGGGAGGATCCTCTAGACTTGATTTAAGATCGCCACTCTTCAACTCAACATCGTTGAGCTTACTTAGTGGTCCCTCGCCAAGGCTTTTCTCTTAGCTCATCCTCAAAATCAGTACGCTAACTCGGTCTAGATTAACCATACCATGACTATTCAGATTATCGATCAATCGCTCATATTCCGCTTCCACGGCCTTGACTTGCTCGTCCATACAGTCATTGAAGTCATTAAATGACTCCTCAATAGAAAAGCCGGTTGGAGAACCAGAGGGTACTTGAATGGATTTAGAGACACTATAGCTCACCTCTTGGTCACCAACTCGAATAGTTACTTGCCCACCATCACAATCGATGAGGGCCCTAGTATGTGGATAGGAAAGGTCTCCCAAGAATCGGGGGACTTTCTCATCTTTTCCTATATCTAAGACGTACCAATCAACAGAAAGGTAAATCTATCGATCTGGACTAAAATGTCTTTCGAGAATCCTGAAGCTTTCTTAGAAGATCTATCGTGAACTGAAGGTTCATGGAAGTGGGTTCTAGAAGACTTTGTAAACCCAAATTGCTCACACACTGAGACAATGGCATCAGTGATGGATGCACCCAAGTCACATAAAATTTGGAAAGACTAAGCCTCCCATCTGCAATGTGAGCACGAATTTGCCTGGGTCGCTTCTCTTGGTTGGCAAGTCTTGATAATTGACCAGAGAACACTCCTTACCAATTGCTTGATCCATTCCTGCTAACTTCTTCTTGGAAGAACAACATCCTTTATGAATTTGGTGTACTTAGGCATCTCTACCAAGACATCTGACAATGGAAGATTTACCTGAGTATTTTTCAACAAATTAAGCACCTTTTCATACTTCTTATCTTCGCTCAATGGGATGTTGCTCTTTCTAGGTGGAAAGGGAAGCTTTTTCAAATCCTCCTCGGCAAATACTTTCTTCGAGGCTAACTAACGGCCTTGTCTTCCAAATCTTCCCATCGAACCGTCTTTTCATTCTTTTTGCTAGTCGTGGATCAGCCACGACTCTCATTTAACTCATCACTCCTCGTGGATCAGCCACCGAGGACTTCCAGTGATTCTTTATTCCTCAAGGATCAGCCACTTGAGGAATCTCAACTCTTTCTTCTATCGGGGATCACCACTGATTTGCCTTCTGCGGCGAGGGGATGATGGGTGCTCAATTTCCCTCCCGCCTTATCGGTGGCTAGGTGGGGCTAGTGGTTTCCACTGGAAGCCGGGGGACCACCAACTTGAGAACCACTTAAGTTCATCGACCGGCCTCCTCTTTACCGTATTGCATTATTGGCACGAGGTCGGTGCATTGGTCATTTTGCTTAAATCGGCGTGGCGACTTGACCACCTTTTGGGTTTTTCTCAAGAAATCGGGCAAGTGCCACAGGGTCTCTTGACGCTTCAGCTGCTCACCAATTGCCCTATTTGTCTCTCAAGATTTTTATTGTCCCGCTTTGCTCCTCCAACTTGGTTTGAAATTGATGGATTGGGAGGGTCCTTGAGAGTTACGATGATTTTGAGGAGTGGTGACTTGGCCGACTTTGGAATGCGAGGAATTAGAATTGGCGGGCCAATTCGATTGAACCTTTGTTGTGGATTGGAAGAATTATAGCTTGGGTTACGATTGTAACCAGGGTTTCTATTGAAGTTCGAATTAGGATTAAATCCGAAGATTGATTAAACCCTTGGTTTTGGAAACTGCTACGGCCAGGAGAATGGTTATTGAATCTCGATTTGTCCGGCGAGAAAGCATTGACTTCCGCGATCGCCCAATCATGGGATGAAGCGGCGATATGCCCCATCTTTGTCACACACTTGGCATGTGATTGGATTATCTTCGTCCATAGTCATGAAACGGCATTGACTTGCTGAAAGCGAGGGGAAGAAAATTGACATTGGCGACCATATGGCGGTCTGACAAAGATGCATGCCATACTGAGAACACGAGAGTTACGTGGAAACGAAAGAGTCGATTACTCGGATTAGGAACAATTTGGGATGTTGTCTGCTTGAGAATTAGCCATTTGCTTTTGCAACATGGCAATCAGATTTTGCATAGTCACTTCCTCGACCTTGGGAGGAGGAGGAGGTGTCGAATAGCTTGATAGGATGGGGCATAGTTATATTTGGCAATGTCTTCGAACAATGCCCATCCTTCATCAGTGTTTTCTTGAGAAATGCCCCACCAGAGGAACTATTGACCATGCCCTTGGTGAGCTCGGTCAATCCATAAGAAAGTATGGACTTGCCTTTGCTTTGGCAAGCCATGATGGGGACACTTTCGCGAGAGAGACTTAAACCTTTCCACGCCTCAAAGAATGACTCATTTTCCAAATTGACGGAATGTGAAGATTTACGTTCGAGACAGTGGGCTGTCTTTGAAGGAGGAAAGTATTGACTTAGAAATTCCTTCTCGAGCTCCGCCCACGTAGTGATGGATTCAGAGGGGAGAGAGTGATACCACTCGAGTGCCTCCCCCCGTAAGGAAAATGGAAATAGTTTAAGCTTGATGGCGTCCTCACTTACACCTTGGATCACGGGTAGTACCGCATATTTGCAGAATGTGTGTAAGTGAGTGTGGGGTTTTCGGATGGGAAACCATGGAAAATTGATGCATCTTTGCATCATCCGAATAAGTCCAGGTTTAAGCTCGAAGTTTGGAGCGATAATGGTAGGCATGGCGATAGCCGGGTTGATGGTGGTATGCCGGGCATGGCATAGTCGGCCAACGTCCGTCTATCTTCCGCGCCATTATTACTATTCTTTCGATTTCTCTGAAAGATATTGCTCAAATTCTTGATCTGAAGCGTTTCCTTCGTCGAAGCGAAGTCTCCGCCTATTAGGTCGGACTATGGTCCGCTTCGGGTCGAGGGAATAGATTAGTGGTCCCTTATGACTACGAGTTTGCATAAACCGAACACCAACTCTAGGTGTTGAGCAAGAAAGGATAGAAAATGACGAAAGGATAGATCAGATAGAGGGAAAGGATAACTAAACCTAGAGGAATCAAAAACTACGAAAGCTTAACTACGAAACATTTAAAAGCGAAAAAGCGAAACACCAAAAACGTGTTGAAATCTTCTCTGAGCCCAAAATGGAAGGGAAAACAGTGGATTTTGACCTCGAAAACGGTGTCGGACGGCCTCCGGCCGTCTGCCCACGTCGTCGGCGTCGAACGAGCTTTCGAATTGGG
Organism: Gentiana macrophylla; assembly: GCA_026214975.1. Taxonomy (NCBI): domain Eukaryota; kingdom Viridiplantae; phylum Streptophyta; class Magnoliopsida; order Gentianales; family Gentianaceae; genus Gentiana; species Gentiana macrophylla. The sequence continues at coordinate 54,277 of JAOBSW010001232.1, read as the reverse complement.
GTCCTGCTTGCGCCAATCCGACACTCGAGCCGAAAGTTATGGCCAAAATACTAAAAGAGTACTAAAACGATCCCTTTTATCCAAAAATTTGATCGTGAAAGATGTGGAGTCGGATGATTCACCTAAGAAACCTACCTACGACACTTACTTACGAAAAAAAAAACAGAAAACCTAATTGAAATAAAATAAAATCGATGGCGAGGCAGAGATGACGGGCGTCCAATTTGGATGGGCGTTAAATCGACCGATTTCGAAATGGACGGGCGTTCAAAATTTGAGCGCTCCGTCCGCTGTCGAATTCACGTGGGCGGGCGTCGAAGTATGAACGCTAAATCTGCAGTCGAATTTTGATTCGAGATTGAGAAACTTCAGCGGACGGGCGTCGATAAAATAAACGCTTCGTCCGGTCAAACAAGAAGCTGACGGACGTTCGGTAAAGCGGGCCTTTCGTCAAAGCGGGCGAAAGCGGTTAGAAAAAGCGAGCGTGATAGGCGAAAAAGCGAGTAAAGACTTAGAAGCTAAAATTTATACTAACTCACAGCGAAAACACGGCGGATAAACGCACTAAAACGACTAAACTACTAACTACAAAAAGAGATGAAAAGATCTAACCTAAAAACAAGAATTGAAAACAAACTAAAAACAAAAACAAAAACTAGGCAACCGTCCGGTTCCCGGCAACGGGCGCCAAAAACTTGTCCCGGATTTTATCAATACAAAACAACAAGTAATAAACCGGTTAACCTCAAGTGCAAGGATCGTAGTATGGAGGCTAATGCCGGGTCGATCTTACGGGGAACTAGACGAATGTGAATCCTAGCTTTTGTTTTCAACTAAACTATTGTCACGAAACTAACCTAAACGAAGAACTAACCTAAACAAATATGCATAAAAGTAACTAGACAGAGGAAATTAATCCAATGCTAGGCAAGATTGAAAGCGATAAAAACTAAAGTGCAATTAAAAGTAAACTAATCTAGCAATTCAAGTTTAAAGGGATTGAATCAAATTATAACGAATGAACAAGCAATTGATCCACCTATCCTATCAACGTTCAATTCTAATTCGGATTAGCTCGTGATCTCTACTCAAGTCGTGATTCACCTAACCGAAGGCATGAACTCCTACTCTCGTAGACAAGTTCGTTTTCTAATCTTTTATCTTTCGATGTTAAAGATTACGTCTTTCTAACCTAGGCGTGAAATCTTTCAATTTCTAATCTAGAGATTCAATCTAATAACTTTCGTTGTGATTAGATCGAAGATCTATTCTTTCATCACGGTGATCTATCGTTAACATGATTTTCATCAAATAAACAATCATCAAAGCAAGCATCTTTCGATTAAACATGCAAAAACATACGAAACATGATAAAAGAAACGAACTTGAAATAGATACTCACAGTTAATCACGAATCAAAAGCGAATTGTTGAAGGAAGGCTTCACAACGCTTGTTCAAGAGGGTTTAGCCTCTTAGCATCCTTGTTGCAACTTTCGAATTGATGAAATAAAAGACATTGATCTATCTAATCTAATCTAGGAATTAAATTGCATAAAAGTAGATAAAAGCAGAAAAAACGCAGCCAAGCTGCCCCTAGGTTTTTAGGTTGGTTGTATGTTTAGGGTTTGGTGAAACGCGCCTATTTATAGATTTTTAGGTCGGTTTCACGCTGAGTCGGTGCCGTGGGCGCCCGTCCACTATCTTGGGCGCTTCGTCCAGCCTCTATGAACGGAGAATGAGCGCTCGTTGAACGCGTCTGAACTCTCTCGAATGTAAAATCGATTACGGACGCCGATTCACTTTTATGGACGCCCGTCCACTACTCAGCTCAGTATTTTGCTCATAACTTCACTTCTAGGGCTCCAAATGAGGTGATTCAACATGCGTTGGAAAGCTATTTCAATCCTCTACAACTTTCATCAAGACAACTTTCCTGAAAGTGCCTACAAGTGTGGACAAAATCCCCATGAAGTGCCTGGTTCCGGTTTCTTCAATGATTCTTCACTTAAACATCTTCCAACTCTTCCATCTTCATGTGATCATCGTTTAAGCTCCTTACTCATCATGAAAACGTATCTACCAACATGATAGAAACATGCAAAATGTAACATCATACGAATAAACATAAAACACAGATAAAATCACGTAAATATCTCGATTTTGCATTTAAACACATTTAAAACTCGTTTACTCAATAATTCGATAAAACCAACACTTTTCTATAAAAGTACTAAAATACCAAGGATATTGTTATGGGAATAACGTCATATAAATCATAAATTTCACCCTTAACATAGCACCCCTAAAGTCGATGAGTTTGACAAGTTCTCGCCCGACTTATTTTCTGAGGATGACGGTTGTGGTAAATCGGAAGAAGTTCTAGCGGGTAGTTGGGATATGGAAGAGTTTTTCAAAGAGCAACAACTTAAGAGGAAGCTGGCAAAGAAGAAATCGACCATGGGGAAGTTCAAGCGTGTTTGGAGAGCTATTAAAGAATTAACCCCTTGTGTTCGGCTTTCTTTTTACTGCAGCCCACACTCTTGATGAGAGCTTACACGAGGTAGTGGTGGCGTGAAAAAAGTTAAATGGCTTTGATCCAGTGAGCTTTCAATGCGTCGGTGTGACGTTAAATAAAGCGCTTGGTGGGAGGCAACCCACTATTTTCTTTCGTTTTTGTTTTCTTTTGTGTATTTCTTAGTTTTCCTTTTCGAGCTACTGTCGGTTTCTCGTAGGCTCGGTTTGAAAATCTTTTCTAGTTTTTTGTATTTGACGTTTTTCTGTTTTAATCAGGGGTTGACTTAATGTTTTGAATGGCATTTGCTGAGAAACTGCTGTGGATGTTTTTCAATCTCGATTTCTCCTTCCTTATCACTTTTGTACGATATGATATAACCCTTTGTTTCCCAGAGGTATTTCTTTGTTTCTCATGAGTGCAGGTATTAGCATTAGCCTTTGTGAGTTTTAGATGATAGCGGTTTTCCGGTGGATGGTCCACATCTCTTGATATCTTGAGCATTTTTGGATCGAACGCGTCCGTTCGAAATTGTTCCACTTCGCATACAATCGACTAAGTTTTCTTTTCTTTTATTCTCGCACAACATGAGGACATGTTGTCATTTAAGTGTGGGGAGGGAATAAGCTATATGTATCTACACATTTGCTTACATGATATTATTTCTATGCTAAGCTAAATGAGTCAAATTTTCAAAATTTTTGTTTTGTCTCGAGTGAGCAATGCGTGTTGTTGTTCGGTTTGTTATATTCATCGATGCTCTATGCCATATGTTCCGTAAGTTAGTTGATTCACCCGAATTATATTTCACAAGCCATAGTGAATGATGAGCTATATTTATGAGTTATACCCCTTTTGGATTAGTAATTTTTGATTTTCTTATAAGTCATGTGCTTAGTGCTACGTATATATCTTGAGATTTATGGTAGTTTGTATTTAGTTCAAGTATGACATACTATGAATATCCAGTAAGTTTGAATGTGATAAGTGAAACGTGATTAAGTCTTTGATAGTAATAAATTGTTTACTTGAGGTGTTATGCTCGATTAGTACGTGCTACTAGAAAATAATCTTTTCCCTTGCCACCCATGAAATCTCTAAGTAAACAAAATTGTAATTGTGTGTGTCGAAAGCTAGTCGATGATTTGAGTGCGGTAGGGTTTACCACGTAAGTCCTATGCCACCATGATGACTAAAATCTCACGACGATTAGGAAAAGGCGCCTTATGATTGGAGTAAGGTAGGGGATTATCTCGAAATGTCCTATTACTCGCTATGAGGCAAAAGCTCACCCTAATGTGTGTTGGAAGTGAATGAATTCAATCAACTTAAGATATGTTATGAAATGAATAAGACTAAGTTATCGTCTATCTTATCCCAGTAGAAACTGACAGATATGCTGTAGGGATTATCCTCTGAGTATTTCAGAAAGGCCTAGATTCATTCGATCATTCTTCTCGGGATATGTCACGTTTGTAGGGTGCACCTTATGAGTGTCACTTATTACTAGTCTACGAGGGGGTATTAGCTAGTTTTACTTTGAGTTCCTCAAGTTTGGGTTTAGTGGAAGTTTTCTATGGCTATGCACACACGATGGTGAACTTCTAATTTATTGACTATGTGGTATATGTGTTGAGGTGTCTATATTCTTTCCGAGCCTTTATCTTGTTTTGTTTTGCTCGGGACGAGCAAAGTTTAAGTGTGGGGGAGTTGTTAAGGGTGAATTTACGTGTTTTATAACGCTATATTTTATAATGTTTTCCCTGCATTAAGTATTAATCGCATGGAAATCACGTGTTTAAATGAAATATTGAAGCGAATGATATTTTTAAGGAGTTAATCGCAAAGTTGGTGAATTTATGTGTTTTAATTATGATTTTATGATTACTTTGATATTATTGCGCTTTGCGGTGTTTTTGATGTTATGTAGATACATGTTTGAGGCTAAAAAGATGTTCAAATGTTGATATAATTCGAGCTGGATCAAAGTGAAAGAGATAATGAAGGAATGAAAAGAGATAGGGATCAAGAAATCGAATCGGTCCACCAAGCGAAGCGTCACGGTCCGTCCATGGTGGACGGGCGTTTGCTCAACCGAACGGACGTTCAAGAAGTCGAATTCAGATTAGAGCCTTCAAACGCTGCATAGACGAGCGTTCACCTAGCGTCCAAGAAATCTAGACGAGCGTCCAGTGAAGCAGACGGGCGTCCGGATTGCCGACTTACAGAACCGACTCTAATGCCTATATAAAGAAGCTGTTTTCTCCACATTAGATATCTCATACACATAATTCGAACCCTAATATCTTAGGGGCGGCTCAGGCTGCGGTTTCACATAAACTTCCCCCAGTTTATGCAATTTAATTCCTAGATTAGATTAGATAGATTCATGTCTTTTATTTCATCAATTCGAGTTGCAACAAGGATGTTAAGAGGCTAAACCCTCTTGAACAAGCATTGTGAAGCCGTCCATCAACAATTCAGTTTGATTCGTGATTGATTTGTGAGTTTCTATCTCAAGTTCGTTTCTTTTATCATGCTTTACATTGTTTTATTGCAAGTCGTATCGAAAGATGTTTGCTTTATGATTGTTTTATTGATGAAAATCATATAAACATTAGATCACCATGATAAAAGAATAGATATTTGATCTAATTAACACGAGAGTTATTAGATTGATTGTCTAGATTAGAAATTGAAAGATTTCACGCCTAGGTTAGAAAGACGTAATCTTTAACATCGAAAGATAAAAGATTAGAAGCGAACTTGTCTCACGGGAGTAGGAGTTTATGCCTTCGATTAGGTGAATCACGACTTGAGTGGAGATCAAGAATTAATCCGAATTAGAATTGAATGTTGATAGGATAGGTGGATCAATTGCTTGTTCGTTCGTTCTAATTTGATTTTAATCCTTTGAACTTGAATTGTTAGATTAGTTTACTTTTTCTCGCACTTTAGTTTAGTTTAGTTTATCGCTTTCAATCTTTCCTAGCTTTGGATTTCATCCTCTGTCTAATTTATTTTCAGCATGTTTGTCGTTTTAGTTCCTCTGTTTAGGTTAGTTTTAGTGACAATAATTAGTTAAAAACAAAGGCTAGGGTTCACAATGATCTAGTTCCCCGTAAGATCGACCCGGCATAGCCTCTACACTACGATCCTTGCACTTGAGGTTAACCGATTTATTACTTGTTGTTTTGTATTGATAAAATCCGGGACAGGAAGTAACCAGAATATCCATCGAGGAAACAATAATACTTATGACCACTCGGTCTTTCAATAAGGTTTGGTCAATGAAGGAGTAAGGGAAATGGTCTTTGGCGGTGACTTCATTCAATCTGTGATAATCGATGCAGACTCTGTAGCTAGTCACAAGGCGTAAAGCTATCTCTTCCCCTTTTCATTCTTTTCAACGGTGATACCTCCCTTCTTTGGCACAACTTGGGTGGGGCTAACCCACTCACCGTCGGCGATTGCATAGATAATTCCCATGTCTAACCACTTTATAACTTCTTTCTTGACAACCTCCTGCATATGCGGATTCACCTTGGCGAGGTTGTCTAACTTTCTTAGCTCCTTCCTCCGTTCGGATTTTATGCATGCACACATCGGGCTGATTCTCGGATATCACCCACTTGCCAACCGAGCAGTATGTTCTTTTCAAGCACTTTTATCAAAGAATGCTTCTTGCTCGGGCTCGAGTTTTGAAGAGATGATCAAGGGTAACTTATCACCATCCTTAAGAAAAATGTACTTAAGGTGTTGCGGAGCGGTTTAAGCTCCAAGTCATTAGGTGGTTGCTCAATCTTTGGATTTTAAGGGGCCACCTTTTTCCTTATGGGCTTGCGGTGGTTGGTGAAGAATACCTCATCTTCCCGAGTACAACCCAGAAAGGTCTTGGATCACATCATCCATAGGGATCCTTCCTTCGATGCCCGCTTTCTCCTTCTCATGCTTGATCATCCTTCTCAACTCTTCTTCTTCTTCTAGCTCCTCTGCTAGTTGTTCCCAATCATCAATCTCCCAATGAGTAGTCTCTCTCCGTAAATCCACTTCATCCCAACTACCCATCAGGCTTCCTCTTCTCTGAGGGGTTAAAGTCTTCCCGATGCAGCTCTTTGAAATCATCGTTCATTCTTTGGGAATCTCCATGTTTCTTGTTCATTGACAGGCTCATTGTGAGCAAGTCGTGAGGACGACTCGTCAGTGACTACGGCCTGTAACGAAACAGAAGATGGTCCACAATCAACTTGATCTTGAATGTTTATAGCTTCGAAAACACCTATCTCTGTTAGCTCTATCTCTTCAGAGTTGGCATCTTCTTCGTCCTCGTAAATTGCTTCAACGAACGAGATTTCTTCAATCTAGGTTTCCTCAGGACTTTTCTCTCGTGTGAAGGTAATAGATGTATCATCGACTCTAAGCGTAATCTGCCCCTTACAGAAATAGATGAGGGCGGCAGAGGTATCCAAAAAGGTCCGGCCGAGAATTAGGGGCATCTCTTTGTCAGGTGGATAGTCTAAGATAACCCAGTCGGTAGGGAAAACCAAGCCTCCAACATGGAGAAGGACATTGGCAACACAACCGGCTGCTGAGCGGCTTGATCGGTCTACCATCTGAAGAGAAATAGGGCGTTCCCGCATTCTTTTATCTAAACCGAGCTTTTTGCAGATGTTCAATGGCATCACATTTATGGAGGCCCCTGAGTCGCATAAGACGTTTTGGAACATGTGGCCTTCAATCTCACAAGAGATCGAAGGTCTCCCGGGGTCACCTCGCTTAGTAGCAACTTTCTGTGAAACCATAGAGCAATCTTCTCTTAAAACTTCTTCTTCCATCCCTTGAAGCTTCTTCTTGCTTCCACAAACTTCCTTAAGATACTTAGAGCATTTAGGCATTTCAGTCAATACCTCAGCTAGGGGTATACTCACTTTGGTATCTCTAAGCATCCTCCGCGCGCACACCGTCATATTGTCTGTCATGACTAAGGGTATTCTCTTTCTTCTTTGGTGGATAAGGAAGCGCTTTATCATTGTTCATGGCTTGTGTTTAGAGAATTTTGCATCATTTAAACAAAAGAAAATTTATAAACCCTAACTTAGATGCAAAACTAACTCCTAACCGGCCAAACACCGGGTAGTTGATAGTATAGCGAGATAAGTAAGGGGTCGATCCACAGGGAATTGGGTTGTTGAATCTAATTTTGTTAATCTTTCCAATTGTTACTACTAGTTATTACTAAAACTAAAACAGACAAGTAAACTGGACAGAGGACTATTAATCCAAAGCCAGGAAACAATAATTGCGAACCAAAATAAATAAAACTACAACTACGAAAAACAGTAAAACTAACGAACCCATGATAACAACTAAAGCAATATAACATAGAACAAACATGATCCACCATCCATAACCCTTAATTCATCCTAGATTATCTTATGATGATTTAATTCAAGTTGTGGTTCACCTCTCTTAAGTAATCTTCTATCTCTCGATTTTAAAGATTAACACATCATAAAACGAGGTGCAAGATCTCTCAATCTAACAACCTAGAGATTCAACCTATTAACTTTCGTTATGTCAAGGTTAAAAATCTCATCTTTCCTATGGTGATCTAAGGTTTACACCGACTTTCGTCATACGGTAAACATCAATAGCAATACAACTTTAGTTATCGATTGCATAACACATAATCAAAGGAAAGAAAACAACTTTAAAATTAAACTCACAAGATCATCCATGGACAAGAAATAGAAGGCTGCTTTGAAAAGTATTACATATTTGCTCCAAGTTCAAAGCTTGAGAGATCATCATGGTGATCGAACAAGAAAAGGAAAACAAAAGAAGTAAAACCTAATCTAACCGGATCACCCAAGCACAAGGCTTGGGTGATCGGCCTAAACCAAGAAGGAGCGGCCGCTCTGTGTTTTTTTGTGTGTGGAAGAAAATCGATCTATATTTTCTATCCGAATGAATTGGGAGCTCTTTGTATTTATAGGGAATTAGTGGCGAGAGATCTTGAGCGCCGATTTGAGTTTGAACTCCAGTTCGAGGCATGTAGAACGCCCGATTACATTTGTGAAACGCCGATTCAGGTATCTTCGAGCTCGGCATTGAATTACTGCTCTCCGAGCGCCAGGTTCCCCTTATAGAAACGCCGATTACGTCTCGAAACGCCGATTACGGCTTTTGAACTCGATTCCACATGTTCCTCGAGCTTGTTCGATGATTCTTATCCAATATCTCTAACAACCCATCCTTATCCATTGTAACAAACCTTATCTCTTGGATATTCTAGATGATTCATGACTTGTCCTCCTTGATCTTATCCTTTTGCCACTTGTCACATCCAAACTTCAACACTTGTGAGCTCTAATTAATCAATGAATAACACCAAAATGTAATACAATTCCAAATTAATAATAAATCATCAATTATGCACATAATTAAAGCACGTTTTGGAATTAACTCATTAAAAATATCATTTGCTCAATATTTAAATATAAGGCTCGATTTCTATGAAAATAATACGAATATATGGAATTTTATATAAAATATATCGTTATAAATCATACAATTTGACCACTGAACAACTCCTCACACTTAGCTTTTTGCTCGTCCGAGCAAAACAAAACAAAAACATACTATCAAGAATCCACATAACCTCGACACTAGATGTAGTCGTGCTCACGACAAGCTAGTATTCGACAAATCGAAGTCACTCGGTGATTGTGTGTGCGAAACTACTAAACTTCCACCAATCCTCTCTTGATGTATTAAATCAAGCACTAACATCATCCGGTTAAATAAGCGAAAGTTTCATTACATCTACAAAGACTTACCCTACAAAAATTACTTGTCAAGAATAAAGTAACTAACTCACATTTAAATTCTTTTACTTGGTGTCAAGAAAATACCTTTCGAGTCTCTCTTGGGTTTAGATCAACTCGACTCGAGTTCTAAAAACACAAACTTCTCGCGTCTCAAAAGTATAACACTCTCCCCTACTTTAGGCGATCACCCCGAGATCACTCAAACCCGTCTTGTCCAGGTAAACCACACTCCCCAATTGGGGCGATATCCAAATGGACTCGAGGTGAAATTTATCATATATATATATATATATAAGATATTATATTCTCGCCCAAACTTTTGGAAACTCTTGATCAGTATCTTTTCTAACACATTCAAGACTTTTAAGGTTCTCAAGAACACTAAGGTCTTGAGATTCTAACTGTGAGTATAGTACTAATTCTTAACTTTCATCAATGCTAAATAAGTGTTATCTCAGCATCGGGAGTTGGCTATCCTTTAACTAACCGGAGACTATTTTATATTTGGTTCTTCATCTAATAGGTTCGGAAATGAAATTCAAGTGAGTGTCGATCTACTAAATCTATTCTTAGAACATGACACGACTCAAAAAACAACTAAAGGTGCAGATTATAAAACCAAACATGCAAGTGAAATGACATTACTCGGGACAAAAACAAAAATTTTGAAAAATTTAGCATTTTCATAGAAATATGACTAATATGGCAAAAGAATGTAGATACTAATCCCTTCCCCACACTTGGATTGCAACTTGTCCTCAAGTTGTGCACGAAAATAAAAGTTTAGGAACTTAGTGATTGTATTTCCAAGCCGGCAGTGCGGAAAGAATCACGAAGAACCAAAATTGCTTGACTAGCCTTGGAAATGTGGAGCATCACGAGATCCAAGTAAGCTTGAATAGATCAAGAGAGACTTGTGGAGCATCACAGAATACCGACATCGACGTGAAAGCGCTGCACACTATCAAAAGTGTCCTGCATACTTGATCGGTGCAAAAAGAGTCTACGGGGAAAAAGAATTATACATTGAAAACACAAGGAGAATAAATCACGAGATGTTTCAGATTAAGCTCGATAAGGATGGAACATATACATGGACATTGCAAAATAGTAGGCTAGGTGCAACTACATTACAATGCAAACTACATGATATGTAATCCTAATAAAAGAAAACGCAAACAGGCTCGGTGAAGCGAGGTTGTGAAGACAACCCTACGATGACTACGGCCCTTAAAGAAAAGAAAACAATGCAACTAGATGACATGCAACTAAATGAGATGCACAAATAAAAGAAAATAAAAGGAAGAAAACTAGCCCCTTAATTTGCAACATGACATGTATAAAATAAACGTCTACCAAATAATGACGAGTTACGATAAACGATGATCTTTGTCCATTACAATGCGATGTAAAGCGCGCCTTAAGACTCATCAAAAGTGATAGCATTATGGAAAACCAACGATTAGCTATACTAAATGGATATAACTCATAAGACGCGATGGTAGCATACGGAAAACCGACGGTAGCTACCCATATGAGTTACAAAAATAACAAGAAAGCACATAAGTCTCAAAGCTCACAAGATTCATCACAGCGGTGTGTAGCATACGGAAACCGACATTAGCTACTAAATAACAATAAGACCAGTTATAGCTTACGAGAACCGACAGTCACTATAACTTGCATAGATGAATCAAGTATATTAAAGTAAATCAATTATTTAACATGGATTCGTAGATGGAAAGATATGAATATGCAAGTTCAGAACATTTACGTAAAAATAAAAAGCCACAGAAGCTAGTATAAAATTATCCATGTCAAACAAAAGCATTAAAGATCGAATCAAGGAAAATTCAGAACCTGGACTGCATTTCTCAGACCAAACGGACGTTCATGCAGCTGGACGAGCGTTCATCTGAAAATTTAGCACTGAACGGGCGTTTCATCACTCAAACGGGCGTTCCACCTGTAGATTATAACCTGGACGGGCGTTCGGATGCCTTGAACGCTCGTCCATTTCCAAAAATGCACAGAAAGGCAGGAAAAATAACAGCAAGTCCCAAAACTCTAAACATACATCATATATCACAAGACACGCACCCGTCAAATTAGCACGAGAGGTTAGATTACACCTAAACATATAATTCACGTTTAAGTAAATTGAGTAAAAAAACTTTTGCACCTTCTTACCCAACGGTCATCGAAACATGGCAAAAATAAAAACTCTCAATTTATTAAATGCTACTTTTATTGAAAACAGTAAATTGTAACAAAATCGAAGAATTAATTCAAGTAGATTCAACAAAACACCGATTCCCCGGCAACGGCGCCACTTTTGTTTAGAGAATTTTGCATCATTTAAACAAAAGAAAATTTATAAACCCTAACTTAGATGCAAAACTAACTCCTAACCGGCCAAACACCGGGTAGTTGATAGTATAGCGAGATAAGTAAGGGGTCGATCCACAGGGAATTGGGCTGTTGAATCTAATTTTGTTAATCTTTCCAATTGTTACTACTAGTTATTACTAAAACTAAAATGCAGACAAGTAAAGCTGACAGAGGACTATTAATCCAAAGCCGAGAAACAATAATTGCGAACCAAAATAAATAAAACTACAACTACGAAAAAACAAGAAAACTAACGAACCCATGATAACAACTAAAGCAATATAACATAGAACAAACATGATCCACCATCCCGCAACCCTTAATTCTTCCTAGATTATCTTATGATGATTTAATTCAAGTTGTGGTTCACCTCTCTTAAGTAATCTTCTATCTCTCGATTTTAAAGATTAACACATCATAAAACGAGGTGCGTGGATCTCTCAATCTAACAACCTGAGATTCAACCTATCAACTTTCGTTATGTCAAGGTTAAAAATCTCATCTTTCCTATGGTGATCTAAGGTTTACACCGACTTTCGTCATACGGTAAACATCAATAGCAATACAACTTTCGTTATCGATTGCATAACACATAATCAAAGGAAAGAAAACAACTTTAAAATTAAACTCACAAGATCATCCATGGACAAGAAATAGAAGGCTCACTTGAAAAGTATTACATGATCGCTCCAAGTTCAAAGCTTGAGAGATCATCATGGTGATCGAACAAGAAAAGGAAAACAAAAGAAGTAAAACCTAATCTAACCCGGATCACCCAAGCACAAGGCTTGGGTGATCGGCCTTGGAAGCCAAGAAGGAGCGGCTGCTCTGTGTTTTTGGTGTGTGGAAGAAAATCTGATCTATATTTTCTATCCGAATGAATTGGGAGCTGCTGTATTTATAGGGAATTAGTGGCAGAGATCTTGAATGCCGATTTGAGTTTGAACTCCGATTCGAGCATGTAGAAACGCCAGATTCACAGGCTGTGGAAACGCCGATTCAAATATCTTCTGAGCTCGGCATTGAATTCTGCTCCTCTGGAACGCCAGTTCCCTTATAGAACGCCAGTTCTGTCTCAGAACGCCAGTTCTGGCTTTTGAACTCCAGTTCCACCTGTTCCTGAGCTTGTTCGATGATTCTTATCCAATATCTCTAACAACCCATCCTTATCCATTGTAACAAACCTTATCTCTTGGATATTCTAGATGATTCATGACTTGTCCTCCTTGATCTTATCCTTTTGCCACTTGTCACATCCAAACTTCAACACTTGTGAGCTCCTAATTAATCAATGAATAACACCAAAATGTAATACAATTCCAAATTAATAATAAATCATCAATTATGCACATAATTCGCTACGTTTTGGAATTAACTCATTAAAAATATCATTTGCTCAATATTTAAATATAAGGCTCGATTTCTATGAAAATAATACGAATATGGGGGAATTTTATATAAAATATATCGTTATAAATCATACAATTTGACCTTGAACAGCTTGATTTTTTATGGCCTCATCTTCCTTATCCTTCCATCTGACAAACTTTTCCTCCCTCTTCTTTGTCAGGGGTACAGCCACCTGACCTCTCCTAAATTTCTCTATCAGAATCATTTTCATCACCCGAAGAATCATCATTAAGCTCCTCCTCGCTGTTGCTTCCTTCGGTATTTAACTTCTGATTGCCCCCTCCTGAACTTATGGCGTCAGGAGGGGCTACTCGTTTCCCGACATCTTTCCGGGTCCTACCTACTTACCACTCCTTAAAGTAACCTCATTCAGCTTTTCGGTCCCATTATCCCATTGAGGTGTGATGGCAGTGCAAACATTGATATCTGCTTTAGGGTTTCTTTCGGTATAACTTGGAAGTTTACCGTGGGAGGTCTGTTTGCTTGTTTGGTGCGCCATCGACCAACTGTCTCTCTATTGTCTTAACACTAGTAGCCAGGGTCTTCACCATGTCTACTAGCTCATCGAACTTATGTTGAGGGACACAAGAGGTGGTTTGGTTATGAGGTTGGTTTTGATTCCAACCACCTTGAGGTCTCTGAGAGTTAGGATTGTGAGATTGATTAACCACCCCGGGAGGTGGTCTTTGATAACTTGAGCTGAAGGAAGGTTTGGAATTTGACGGGCCAGGTGGTGCATTGGATTGATTAAGATTGGGACGTTGAAATCCGGAATAATTTTGATTCTGATTGAAGTTTCTGAAGGGCTGGTTATGATTCTCCATTAAATTTACTTCCTCAGTCATCTCATTTCCCGCCTGCATTCCCAGGTAATTCACATCTGGCTGCCCTTGTTGCTGCGGCATTTGTAAATCGGCTAGCTGCTTGCTAATTACCTCAATTTGAGCAACTAACACCTTAGTCTCAGAATTGATTGCAGCAGATTCCTTCTTATTCCCACTAACATTGGTCTTCCTAAGACTTGACCACATGTTATTCTTGGCTATAGTTTCAGCTACCCTGTAAGCAGCATCATCACCTCCCCCTAGAAATGATCCATGAGCAGTTGAATCAAGGAAATCTCTATTTGGTTGAGAGACACCTCGGTAAAATAACTCTAGTAGCTCATGTCTACTGTATCCATGGTTGGGGCACTTCCTCATCAACAGATGTAATCTCTCCCATGCTTTCCCCACGCTCTCACCATCAAGTTGTTCAAATGTGGCTATCTCCCTTTTCATGTCCATGATTGTCCCAGGTGAGACAAACTTCAGAGCGAAGGCTCTTTTGACATCATTCAGTGCACGGAGAGAATGATGGGCTAAAGATTTAAACCAACGGTTTGCTTCACCCTTTAGAGCAAACGGGAAGAGTTTTAACTTGACAATCTCGAAATCAACACCAGGATAGTGGCTCGCATCGCAGATTTGAACGAAGGTGGACAAGAAGTCATGAGGATCTTCATCAAGATGCCATGAAAAGAACTATTACTCGACCAATCCTACCACTCCATTTTCATATCGAAGTTCGCTTGCCCCATGTCCGGAGGCGAATGGTCTATGCCCTTGCGTAAAGTCTTGGTCAAGATAGGGAGCATAGGGGTCTTGGTTTAACTGGTTTAAATTGGTTTTGACGGAATTGTTGAAACTGATTATTTATGCCAGCTTGTTGATTTTGTTGTTGTTGTATTGCTTGCATCTGTTGAAGGATCAGATTCATTTGGGCTTGAGGGTCTGCATTCGAACATCTTTAGCCATGATGTCTGGATTAGGGAAGAGCTTTATCCTGATAATAGATCGCTCAGGCTCAGGATTAAAGATAAGAGGTCCCTTCTTACTCCTGGTTTGCATAAACCAGAATAGCAGAATGGAAAGAAATCAACCTTAGGGTTGATGAGAACGAAATGTAGAGAAATTAGAGGTTCGAGAAAGAGATAAGTGTCAATTGAAGAGAGTGAATCATGCGTTCGGTATGAGTGAACGCCGTTCGTGGAAATGCTAAAGTGGGCCTTTCGTTTATTCTTCAAGCGCGTCGTAAGACAAATCGGGGGTGACGGGCGTCCAGAGCCTAGACGGGCGTTTGGCAAGCCGGACGCTCGTCTGGTCAGCTAAAAACCGATCAGAGAAGAAAATTTTAGAACAGCCGGGCGTCTTCAAGGTGGGACGCCCGTTCGGTAGGTTTTTTAAATTTTTTTATTTTTTTATTCTTTTTATTTAGAAAAGATATATAAACAGAAACAGGAAAAGAAACCTACCTACGAAAAACTTAAAACAGGAAAAACACTAAGACGGTGAAAAAAAACGTGTTGAAATCTTCTAGGGCTAAAATGGAAGGGAAAACAGTGGATTTTGACCTTGAAAACGGTGTCGAACGGCCTCCGGCAATCATCATGTCGTCGGCGTCGGAACGAGCTTTCCGAATTGGGGTCCTGCGCGCCAAACGGACACTCGAACCGAAAGTTATGGCCAAAATACTGCCGACACAGAAAACTGCACTACGAAGAATCCGACAACCGTTACCGACTCCCCGGGGAGTCGGTAACGGTTGTCGGATTCTTCGTAGTGCGCTTCAGGTCAAAGGTTGTTAGTGGCACGCGATGACCATAACTTTCGCTCGAGTGTCCGTTTGCGCGCGGACCCCAATTCGAAAAGCTCGTTCCGACGCCGACGACGTGGTGAACCGCCGTAGGCCGTTCAGTGCCATTTCGAGGTCAAAATCCACTGTTTTCCCTCCATTTTGGCCTAGAAGATTTCAACACGCTTTTTTACCGTCTTGGTGCCTTTTCTGTTTTAAATTTTTCGTAGGTAGGTTTCTTTTCTTGTTTCTGATTTCTTGATCTTTATCTAAATTCGAAAATAAAAAATAAAAAATAAATAAAAAATAAAAAAAATAATAATAAAAACTCCTCGAGCAGCTTCACCCATACTGAACGCCCGTTCACTCTCTTCAATTGTCACTTCTTTTCTCTTCTCTCTTTCTAAACCCTCTAATTTCCTCTACATTTCGTTCTCATCAACCTTAAGGTTGATTTCTTTCCATTCTGCTCTTTTTGTTTATGCAAACCAGGAGTAAGAAGGGACCTCTTACCTTTAATCCCGAGCCTGAGCGATCTATTCTCAGGAGAAAGCTCTTCCCCAATCCAGACATCATGGCTAACGAAGTCCCGAATGCAGATCCTCAAGCCCAGATGAATCTGATCCTTCAACAGATACAAGCAATACAAACAACAACGTAATCAACAAGTTGGCATAAATAATCGGTTTCAACAATTCCGTCAAAACCAAATAAACCCAGCTTAAACCAAGACCCCTATGCTCCCTATCTTGACCAAGATTTTCTGGAAGGGCATAGACCAATTCACCCTCCAGACATGGGGCAAGCGAGATTCGATCTGAAAAATGGAGTGGTAGGATTGGTCCAGAATAGTTCTTTTCATGGCACTGCTGACGAAGATCCCCATGACTTCTTGTCCACCTTCGTTCAAATCTGCGAAGCATGCCACTATCCTGGTGTTGATTCCGAGATTGTCAAGTTAAAACTCTTCCCATTTGCTCTAAAGGGTGAAGCAAACCGTTGGTTCAAATCTTTAATCCATCATTCTCTCCGTACCTGGAATGATGTCAAAAGAGCCTTTGCTCTGAAGTTTTTCTCACCTGGGACAATCATGGACATGAAAAGGGAGATAGCCACATTTGAACAACTTGATGGTGAGAGTGTGGGGAAAGCATTGGAGAGATTAAATCTGTTGATGAGGGATGGTGATTAGGAAACTCTCAATTTCATTATAAAGATTTCATCATCAATTGTTTATAAAATTACAAGTGGTTGCCTTTATATAGGCTACAAAATAAAAGACTGACAATCTCCTAACCGATGTGGGATAAATTACAATGTAATTTTCGCCACTTTATTTTGTAACAATCCTAAATCAACCCTAATAAGCCCAAACGGCTATTATTTGCTAAAAATAAACACCTGGCCCAATATACTAACATATGGGCAACTTTTGACACGGGCCTAAGGCCGTTTTATTCATCAAAACACCGATAAATAAAATAAATTACAAAACAAATAAAATGTCTCGGGACCTCGGGATGGATCACATCAGGAAGTGCTCAACAACATCTATCAAGGGTTTGGCATCTCCATATATGCTCTGATAACCACTGGGACGAACAACTGATCAGCTATATATGCTTTGGACACATCCTGGATGATAACAGGAATTCATGCTGAAGCAATTTCTCAAAAATTAACCCTCGGTAAACCGGACATAGGTCAGGGTTTACTGGCCTGAATTTTTCTGATTTCTTTCTGGACTGTGCCTCTGATGGTAAAATATGAAGAACTGCAGCACCTCACTAGCACAACATCACTAGACAACAACAAGGGTGAAGAAAATGGGTGTTTTGGTTGGTGAAAATGGAACAAAGGTTTGATTTTGGTGGAGGTTTGGTGGTGATAGTGGTGGTGACGGTGGCCGACTGTGTTTAAGAAGAAGAAGAAATTGTTGAGGAGAAGATGGTAGAAGAGTGTGATGATAATGTTGGTGAATGGGTGGTTTAAATAGGAAAAATGAGTGAAGGTGGAAGGATTTGGTGGGATAGTGGGAGAGAAGTAATTAAGGTGAGGGATTTGAGGAGGTGATTGATGGGATTGAGGTGGAGTTATGGTGGAATGTGGGAAAGGATGAAAATTTTGAAAAGTGGGAAAATGGAACGGTTTCTGCTGACTGGTGGTGCCTGATGCAACGTATGTCCTCCACGTGTCTCTATAAATTCCACTTTATAAACTAACGTTCAGAAATCTGAAAATCCATCCCCGGTAACCCGGAGGTAAACTAGGGTTTACCGGGGGTTCTTTTCCCCAGATTTCTCTGTCTCCTTCACTGCACACTTTTCTCAACCTCTCTTCTCAATTCTGACCTCAAATTGACTAGCCTCTTACTTCCTTTGTTGTTATTTCCGACTCAATCCTAACCTACTTTACTAGAATCCACAACGAGTAAAAAAAAAACCTTTCCACAACCATCGGTTTCAAGCCTAAGGGTGCGGTAGGATGAAAAAAGCTCGTCCCTTCATCCAGCTATTTTTATTCATTCCTAATCTACATAAGAGTTTAAAGAAGTAGTTCTAAGTTTATAGTCGTTACCTCGACTTTCTTCAGATTTTCGATCATTCAGGGGTCGGAGCTTTAACTCGCCAAACTTTTGCTTCATAGGTGCGCACATTTATAGAACCTTTTTGAGCTCTTTTCCTAGCACGCCTCTCTCTTTTGGCTTGCATACTTGGTCTGCCTCTACGTCCAGATTTAGACTTTAGACCCAAGGACTCCACATTTCCTTCTTTAAGCTCAAAGCGTTCACTGCGCAACACGGAAGGACTAGCTTCCGTGAGTAGCTTGTTGTGGTCCTTTTCTTCTCTCTCTCTATCAGCATTAGTCTCATGAATTCATGCTCAACATTTTCTACAGCAACCTCTCTATGCTTATGCCCCTCTATCTCCATAATTTCCACCTTTCCTGAAGCATACTCATCTTGCATCCATCCGGCCTATTTTCTAGGGGCTCCAAGATTTTAAAAGATACAACATCATTATTCAACCTCAAAGTAATCTCCCCTTTATCAAAATCCATGACTGCTCTACTTGTTGTGAAGAAAGGTCTTCCTAACAAAACTGGGGCACTCGGGTTCTCTGGTACGTCTATTACCATAAAATCAATTGGATAACTGAACCCTCCTGCCTTAATCGTGCATTTCCTAAGTTGACCGGCAGGTATATCTTTAGTTCTATCGATGAAAGTCTTGGTTCGAGTCTGATTCATAACGACCGGAAGCTTGATCTTTTGACAGAGGGAAAAGGGTAGAATGTTGCAACTCGAGGCAGTCGCGAGACCTAATCCTACCGATATACCATTAACGGAAATCGGGAGTCGAACGCGTGCGGGGTCTCCTAACTTCACCATGGTTTCGAGTGCAGGTAATCCTCGTGGCTCAAAAACATCGTTTCAGATCTTCTTCAAGATCATCGAATCATAATCCTAAGATGATATTTCAAACTCACAAGGAACTCACCTGGGACGATCGTACTATACACCTCTAATTTCTCTTGAGGCTCTTGCTTGATTGCTTCTTTCTCTTTCTCCACCCGCTTCTTAATAGCTTCATATTGCTCTCTTGCTTGAGATCCAGGGTACATGGAAATTTGTGTGATGTTCAATATTGTTCTAGGCATATTGCTTGACTTTTTTGCTCTTTTTCAACTCCGGTTTGATCGAATCTCTAAAGTGTTCTGATCTTCCTGTGAAAAGACAAAATAAAAAAAGGAAATGGTTAGCAACTTCCGCTTTAGTTGAGTATGATCCCAACGATTCTATGGACCTATAAACTAAAATCAACAGGAATAACATAGACTGCTCGAAATTCAATTTTTCCGATCGGTAACCCGGGTTAACCAAGGTAAACCGCCCCAAAATTCCTCTTCTTTGGCGATTTAACAAGTGCGAGGTTGATCCTGAACCACTCAAGACTCAAAATAAATTAAAATAAATTAAAAACAACTTCTTAATCGAATTAAAATGTTTATATTTAAAATTGGCCATTGTCACAACAACGCACCAAAAACCTTGATCGCGTGTAAGTTATTAACATCGATATTACTATCAAGAATACTAGGTACATCGTAGTACAAGACATGCGAGTCAAGGTCGATCCCACGAGAGACAATGCAATTATAAGTATAAGCTATTCTAACCTAATTAAGAAGCAACATAGAAAGCGGTCATGGACCAACAATAACATAAAACAAACTTGTTATTCCTCCCCTCTTCTCACCGATCTACTAACTTGGATTAGTTAATTGTTATGTTTACTTCCCCACATAATTTCCTTAAATTAATCATGAGCTTAGTTTTAATTTTCATTATCAGCAACGGGTGCAACTCCTACTCCTATCTACTACGACAATGGTAGTAGACAATCTATACGCAAGCTACCCTCCTTAATTGGTCTATAATAGCCCATATGCATAAAGATCTAGAATTGCTGATACCTAGCGCTAACTCATACCGCTAACCCGCCTATACAGCTATCGACATTGATCAGCACGTTCCTATGGTCCATTCAAGACTATGTCCAAACTTAGCACTTCACTATATATTCATATTTCATGCCAGTATACGATTACAATAAGCAGATTGGCCAGATCTAACAACTGTTAGTTAAACCTACCGATCAATGTAGCTGTAGTGCATCCCAGTTTTAGGTTTTCTAAATTATGCCCCGGTAAACCGGTATAGACAGCCGGGTTACCGGGGGCAGCTTTTCATATCCCTAGATTTACATTGCCCAATTACGATTAAAATAAGTAAATTATAGGGTCTTTAAACATGCAGAGTAACTAAAACACATAAATACGAACAGATATACCATATTGAAGACAAAAAAGAACATTCAAAGCTTCATACCTTCAACAATAGAGATCTAGCTCGATCAACTCAAGCTAGAGATGATGGAGGAAGGGAGGAAACCAGAAATAACTCTTCCAAAGCTTGAATAACTTAATTTCATCAAAATTGTATAATGTATTTGAAGAATTGATAATAATGTTGTAAGATATGTAATACTAAGTATATGCGGCCTTATATACATACAATGACTGACTTATGACTCTCTATAACCCTAACCGACCTAGATAATGTGGCATAATCAGTTTCGTGTTCAACAAGTCACCAGTTTACCGGCCCTAGACCTCGGTAAACCAGGCTGACTTTTCTCCTTTTTCATCAACAGGCTTCTTCTTGGACTTCAGTCACTTGGCCAATATATTTATTTTGGTCCAGATCCATTCTTCAATGCTCCAGATTTGGTACATTCTATAAAACATGCAAAACGAGACAAAACAGTACAAAAATCTCAGGAAAATAACATAAATGCAGAATTACGATCTTGGAAAAACTCACATAACATTTAAAATATATTCCACCTAATAACGAGCCTATCTATCCTCTCTTGAGCAGAATTCATGGTGAATAAGGGTATAATTATTGGTATAATTTAGGGCGTTATCAGGTAGTAGGTACCAACTTCCAACCTGAAGAACCTACTGTCCTGTTTGTATCTGCTGAAGATACATTGAGCCACCTTGTTGAAGCTTTTGGAAGTCAACAAGCTGAGAAACCTACTCCAAGAAGGCCTACTATGCCTTATGAGAGAAAAGAGAAGTAGTCAAAGAAAGAGAAAGTGGATCCTGACTTCAAGAGGGTTCAAAGATATTTTGAATGGAAGTTTGGTTTCTACTAGAGACATAAACCAATAACAGAGCCTATGACTAGTTTTGACGAATGGGCATTTGAAAATCTTGGAGTGGAAAATCTTTTGGGACTGATTGACACATCTGATTTAGAGATGAGACCGATGGCAATTATAAAAGATGGAAAGCAGAAGAAGAATGTTAAGTTCAAAGATCCTAAGTTTACACCTGATAGTGATGATTCATCCTATGTTTCCAGGAGCGTCCAGTGGTACTGCAATGCAAAGACCTCCTGAAGAGACTGGACATGGGTCTACTGAGCAAGTGATGGTCGACTCATCAAGGTGGTAAAGTATCTTGAGGTCGTGAGACTAATAATTTGAATGAAGAGCTGGAAGCTGCTTACAATGAAGATTTGGAAATCAGCCTGTTGTAGCAACATCACTTGAAGATGCTATGATGACTACTATTTCTGATGTTGTTATGATGGAAGAATTGCAAGGATAGCCTTGAAGATTCAATTCAGTTTCAGGACAGTGTGGACACAAATGAAATTTTAGCACAAGCCTCTAAAATTCTTAGAGAGATAGCTACAATTGGAGGCATGCTAGAAGAAAATTGGAATGTCTTTGTGGATACTAATGGTGTGATTGAGGTTCCGTCTGCTGAGGTATAGACGATGAATCGAACAAAGTTCGACCGGTGGTTCCAATCACCGAGGAACATCCAAAGTTGGAACAAAGGTTGGACATGTTATTGGGATTGGAGGAATCCCACATTGCATTGTGTGGAGGCTCTTTGTTGAGCAAGCCGGTGTAGAACAGAGCATCTTATTGAACATCTTTGGTGTAGAACAGGCTGTTGAAGAGAAAGTTGCAGAAGGCAAAGATGGTCAGCAGACTGCTCTTGATGACAAGCAACTGCTGGACTATGATTTTAGTGATGATGAGTTTCAGATTCCTGAAGAAGAAGCTAAAGAGAGCCCCAACAAGCACATGTACCCATATTTGAAGAAGTACATGTTCTGGAAGTTGTACAAGAGCCTCAACCTGAGCCAGAACCTGTACTTGAAGAAATATTTGGAAATGTTGTTGAAGAAGGTCCTGAACCACATTAATGGGACAGGACAAGAGCAATTTTTGTGAGGCAACCCAGGGCTGAAGATAATGTTGAACAGCCTGCTGGAGTGTTTGCTAGAGGTATGCCTAGGATGAATTACATTCCAGTACATATCTTGTTTGAGTTGAGAGTTGTAAGGGATGATATAAATCATATGAGGACTCAACTGAATAGAAGTGAGAGGGGATTTGAAGATCTAGTGAACTTGGTGGAAAACAGAGGGAGAACCTCTGAGACTGATGCATAAAACATCACCTCTCTTCAATTTTCAACTAATGACCTGTTAAGAGAGGTTGCTCGTGTTAAGAATGAAGTTGTAAACAGAGACAAGAATGTGGCAGAGCAGATTGCTTTATTGCATAAGAAAATTGACAAACTTGCTGAGACACCTAAACCTGTGATCGCGTGTAAGTCACGAACGTCGATATTACTAGCAAGAATACTAGTTACAACGTAGTATAGTAAATGCGAGTCAAGGTCGATCCCATAGAGACAATGCAACTATAAGTATAAACCATTCTAACCTAATTAAGAAGCATCATAGAGACGGTCATGGACCAACAATAAACAATAAGAAAACAAACTTGGCATTCCTCCTCCTCTCCTCACCGATCTACTAACTTGGATTAGTTAATCGTTACGTTTACTTCCCTACATAATTTCCTTAAATTAATCATGAGCTTAGTTTTAATTATCATTATCAGCTATGGGTGCAATTCCTACTCCTATCTACTCCGACAATGGTTGTAGACAATCTATACGCAAGCTACCCTCCTTAATTGGTCAGTAATAGTCCATACGCATAAAGATCTAGAATTTCCGATATCGAGTGCTAACTCATACCACTAACCCGTATAGACAGCAGTCGACATTGATCAGCACATTCCTATGGTCCATTAAAAACTATGTCCAAACTTAGCACTTCACAATTTGTATTTCACGCCTGTTTACTATTACAATAAACAGATTGGCCAGATCTAACCTACTATTAATTAAATCTTTCGATCAACATAGCTGTAGTGAATCCCAGTTTTAGGTTTTCAAAATTATGCCACGGTAAGCCGGTACAGAATGCCGGGTTACCGGGGGCAGATTTTCCTATCCCTGGATCTACATTGCTGAATTACCATTAAAATAAGTAAATTATGGGTCATTAAACATTTAAACATGCAGATTAACTAAAACACATAAATACAAACAGATTTACCATATTGAAGAGAAAAAGGAACCTTCAAAGATTCATACCTTAAAAAATGGTGATCTAGCTCGATCTACTCAAGCTAGAGATGGTGGAGAAAAGGAGGAAACCATAATAACTCTTCCAAAACTTGAATAAATTTATTTCATCAAAATATGTAATGTATATAATGTAATATGCAAACTTATGAAAACTTATCAAAAGACTCTGTTAATGCGTCCTTATATAGATACAATGGTCGACTTAAGACTCTCTAAACCCCTAACCGACCTAGATAATACGGCAGAATCAGTTTCGTGATCAACAAGTCACCGGTTTACCGGCCCTAGCCCTCGGTAAACCGGGCCGACTTTTCTTCTTTTTCTTTACCAGGATTCTTCTTGGACTTCAATCACTTGGCCCAATATACTTCTTTTGGTCCAGATCCACTCTCCAATGCTCCAAATTTGGTACATCCTATGAAACATGCAAAACGAGAAAAAACAGTACCAAATCTTTGGGAAAATAATGTAGATACAGAATTATGATCCTGGAAACACTCACAAAGCATTTAACATATATTCCACATAATAACGAGCCTATCTATCCTCTCTTGAGCAGAATTCAGGGTGAATAAAGGTGTAATTATTGGTTTCATTTAGAGCATTTTCAACTACCCCCCACTTAGGTTATGATCGTCCTAAGCAAAAAGGTGAAAAGAAACACGACACTCTGATCAATATACAAGTTAATTAAAAACACTATGCCTCACAAATTCAAGATCGATATCATGCCACTCATATCCATCAGTAATGCATTAAACACTATTAACGTCATAAGCCAATATGTGTGCAATAACTTTCACAACCGCTTAGTAATGCAGACAATCTCACATTACATCAACCCGTAGTCGAACTAACCAGTCTCGAACATGCTATTTATTAATTAATTGAGCTGGCAAGGCAGATCGAGAACCGAGTATATATTACTCTTAGGCTCGCGTTTATCGGTCTATGCAAAAGTCATGCATTTTACGCTCCATCGACTCAGATTTTGCCAGAGAGAATATAAATGTATATATTTCAATGCACTTCTATTTCTTGGTGGGTAAACTCTCATTGTTTTTCCTATCCTCACGGCCCCACTCATGATAAACTACCGAATCCGAAATTCCTTTGCCTTCATAAGCGTTGGTGGAACATGATTCGTGATGAAGCCAGGGTCAACTCTAGTAAAGCAATATGCTATCGACTACCCCCCAAGGGAAGTGAGTTATACGTGCTTAATATGGTGGCTTATAATAGAATTTGCGCTTAATACGCCACTACTTCAGAAGTGGGCATTTCTTTCACTCGTACAAAGTAAAACAATGATGAAGTCAATTAACTCGAAAAGATCAAATATATCATAATTTTTTTGAAATTCTGTCGAAATGAATCAAAGTCTAAGTGGTGAATCATGCATCAAAGAGAATCAAGATAATCACGCAATTTACGGAATATAGTGCTAAGAAGCTAAGTGGCGTTCCTCTACCCCCACTAAATCGAAACAATGTCCCCAATGTGTAAGGTGAAAAATGAGAAACAAAAAGGAACTTAGATTCGGTTAAGGGTGGAACCAAAGAAGAATCGGATTGTCGTACCAATCATCGGGCTCATGTAAGTAGTCCATGAAGAATATGTGCTAAGAAACTCAAACAAATCAAGAAGAATAGTTGTGACAAGAGACCGTATAATAAAATGGTGGCAGTAAAAGAGAAAATAAATTAACTCCAAAACAAATTTAGCCGTCAAAACATTATATTATCAAAATTCTGCTACATCAAATAGATAGGAAAGAAAAAGAAAAAGAAAAATGGAAAACAACAACAATGAAATGAAAAAGACTAATCTTCATCAGAATAACCCTCCCGGTCATCTCTAGGCTCAAAACCGGAGGTGGACCAGAATCCTGAGGTAGGAACGGCCAAGAAGTGGCTCTCGGTGATGTGGGGCGAGTCCTAGGTGGTGGGGTTGATGGAGGTATGCCAAAGAAGTCGATAATCCTATCCATCTTACGGTGCAAACTCGCAATCTCTCGTGAGTGCTCCTCTAGCATAGCTCTCTGAGTCCGGGGTGCTCCGAGGACCGGAGTACGCTCCCTCTCAGCTCTTTCAACCCGTCTTGGAACTTTTTGAACCGACTGGGAACTGATCATCGGCTTAGGGTCTTCCCAATCATCACTGACGATAATTTTCACCTCGTCCTTTAAATCAAGCATGTAAATCATCAGTCTGTATAGCAACAGCTCGTGCTCAGATGTGGCGGCAAGCTCTTGAATACGGCTATGCATCAGTAGACCGATGTTGACCGGAGATCCATACTCCAGATAAAACATCATATCCGCTCTCTTAGTGGTGACAGATACCGTGTGCTTGGTCGGTAGAAGGCGGGCACAAACAAATATGTTGACCATCTTCCAATCCCAGGATAACTCGTTCTCCAGGAAGATGGTGGGGGCTCCTGTAGGATTGCTCTTCCATTGCACCGCAAAATATTCAGCTATCATGTTCATCCTCTCTAAGTCTTCAATGTTACTCAAGGATGTGTACTCATCTGGGGCCACTGGTGGATGTTTAACCCCAAAATGAGCATTGATCCGCTGAAAAGAAAATTCAATCTTAACCCCTCGGACCATAGCAAATTTGGCTCCAGGTTTATGCAAAAAGTAAGCGTAAAATTCCCTTACCACCATGAGTCGGTGATTCTGCCATATCCAAAATATCTTGCTCTTATAGGGCTCATGGCAAGATCGATCCATAGTCGTCCAACTCTACCCCTCATTCTCAAGCAACTGGCCTTAAGTTCCAATGGCCTCGGAATGACTCATAGATCTCTAAAGAATGGAATTTCTCAACCCTATCTATCAAGGAATTAGCATCTCCGTATACGCTCTGATAACCACTGGGATGAACTGATGATCGGCTATGCTTTGGACCCATCCTGGATGATAACAGGAACTGATGCTGATGCTTTTTTCTAAAAAAGTTCCCTCGGTAAACCGGAGGTAGGTCAGTGTTTACCGGCCTGATTTTTCTAGATTTCTTTCTAGGACTGTACCTTTGATGATAAAAGATGAAGAATTTCAGCACCTCACTAGCACAGCAGCACTAGACAGCAACATAGGTGAAGAAAATGGATGTTTTGGTTGGTAAAAATAGAAGAAAGGTTTGATTTTGGTGGAGGTTTGGTGGTAATAGTGGTGGTGATGGTGGCCGACTATTTTTGGAAGAAGAAGAAATGGGAGAAGGTTGGTGAATTGAGGAGAAGATTGTGGATGGAATGATGATAATGGTGGTGAATGGGTGGTTTAAATAGGGAAAATGAGTGAAGGTGGAAGGATTTAGTGGGATAATGGGTTGAGAAGTTATTAGGGTGACGGATTTGAGGAGGTGACTGATAGGATTGAGGTGGAGTTATGGTGGAGTGTGGGAAAGGATGAAAATTTTGAAAAGAGGGGAAAATGGGATGGTTTCTACTGACTAGTAAAGCCTGGTGCAATGTGTGTCCTCCACGTGTCTTTAATAATTCAGCTTTATTGACTGACATTCAGAAATCTGAATATCCAACCTCGGTAACCCGGAGGTAACCTAGGGTTTACTGGGGGGTTTTTTTTCCCCAGATTTCTCTGTCTCCTTTACTGCACACTTTGCTCAACCTCTCTGCTCAACTCTGTCCTCAAATTGACTAGCCTCTTACTCTTTTTGTTATTATTTCCGACTCCATCCTAACCTACTTCACTAGAATCCGCAATGAGTAAAAAAAAACCTTTCCACAACCATTCGCTTTCATGCCTAAGGGTGCGGTAGGATGAAAAACAGCTCGTCCCTTCATCCGGCTACTTTTATTCATTCCTAATCTACCTAAGGGTGTAATAAATAGTTCTGAGTTTATAGTCGCCAGCTCAACTTTCTTCAGATCTCCGATCATTCAGGATTTGGAGCTTTATCTCGTCAAACTTTTGCTCCAGAGGTTTGCACCTTTATAGAACCTTTTTGAGCTCTTTTCCAAGCACCCCTCTCTCTCTTAGCTTGCGTACTAGGTCTACCTCTGTGTCGAGATTTAGACTTAAGGTCCAAGGACTCCACATTTCACACTCTAAGCTCATAGCGTTCACTACGCAACATGGAAGGACTAGCTTGTGAGCATCTTGTTGTGGTCCTTCCCTTCTTTCTCACTCAGCATTAATCTCATGAATTCCTGCTCAATGGTTTCTATTACAACCTCTCTATTCTTATGCCCCTCTATCTCAATAATTTCCACCTTTCCTGAAGCATACGTCATCTTACAACTTTCCGGTCTATTCTCTAGTGGTTCCAAGATCTTAAAAGATTCAGCATCATTATTTAACCTCAAAGTAATCTCCCCTTTATCAAAATCCATTACTACCTTGCTTGTCACTGAGAAAGGTCTCCCAACAGAACTTGGGCACTTGGGTCCTCTGGTACGTCTATTACCGTGAAATCAATGGGACAACTGAACCCTTCTGGCTTAATAGTGCACTACCTAAGCAAACCGGCAGGCATATCTCTACTTCTATCAACGAAATTCATGGTCTTGTTTTGAGTCATTACAACCGGAAGCTTGATCTTTTGGCAGAGGGAAAAAGGTAGAATGTTGCAAATTGAGCCAGAGTCGCAGAGACCTAATCCTACTGATGTACCATTAACAGAAATTAGGAGTCGGAACATGCTAGGGTCTCTTAACTTCACCACGGTGTCTGAGTCTGGGTAATACTCAGGCTCAGAAAACATCATGTCAGGATCCTCTTTAGGATCATAAGAATCATAATCCGAAGAAGATATTTCAATTAACTCACAAAGAAACTCACATGGACGATACGTACTATACTCCTTTAAGTTCTTTTCAGGCTCTTGCTTGATTCCTTCTTTCTCTTTTTCCAACCGCTTCTTAATAGCTTCATAATGCTCTCTTGCTTCAGATCCAGGGTACATGGAAATCGGTATGATGTTAAATATCATTCTAGGAATATTGCTTGACTTGTTTCTCTTTTTCAACTCCGGTTTGATCAAATTTCTGAAGTGTTCTAATCTTCCTACAAAAAAAGACAAAATAAAACAAGGAAAGGGTTAGCAACTTCATCTTCAGTTGGGTGTGATCCCAACTGTTGTGGACCTAATAACTAAAATCAGAAGGAAATAACACAGAATAACAAGGGCTGTCAGAACTCAATTGTTCATGCCTCGGTAACCCGGGGGTTAGCCACGGTAAACCGGCCCTGAAATTTCTCCTTTTGGCAGTTTAACACGTGAAGGGTTGATCCAGAACGACTCAAGTCTCAAAATAAAATAAAATAAATAAAATCGACTTCTTTATCAGAATTGTAACGATTATATTTATAATTGGCCATTGTCCCCGGAAACGGCACCAAAAATCTTCATCGCATGTAAGTCACTAACGTCGATATTACTAGCAAGAATACTAGGTACATCGTAGTATAGTAAATGCGAGTCAAGGTCGATCCCACAGAGACAAAGCAATTATAAGTATAAACCATTCTAACCTAATTAAGAAGCAACAAAGAGGCGGTCATGGACCAACAATAAACAATAAGAAAACAAACTTGGTATTCCTCCCCCTCTCTTACCGATCTACTAACTTGGATTAGTTAATCGTTACGTTTACTTCCCAACATAATTTCCTTAAATTAATCGCGAGCTTAGTTTTAATTATCATTATCAGCTACGGGTGCAATTCCTACTCCTATCTACTCCGACAATGGTAGTATACAATCTATATGCAAGCTACCCTCCTTAATTGGTCCGTAATAGCCCATACGCATAAAGATCTAGAATTTCCGATATCGATCGCTAACTCATACCACTTACCCGCCTAGATAGCTTTCGACATTGATCAGTCCATTCGGTCCATTCAAGACTATGTCCAAACTTAGCACTTTACTATTCGCATTTCATGCCAGTTTATGATTACAATAAGCAGATTGACCAGATCTAACCTACTGTTAATTAAATCTGTCAATCAATGTAGCTGTAGTGGATCCTAGTTTTAGGTTTTCTAAATTATGCCCTGGTAAACTGGTATAGACCGCCGGGTTACCGGGGGCAGCTTTTCCTATCAGTGGATCTACATTGCTCAATTACGATTAAAATAAGTAAATTATGGGGACTTTAAACATGCAGAGTAACTAAAACACATAAATACGAACATATCTACCATATTGAAGACAAAAAGGAACGTTAAAAGCTTCATACTTCAACAATGGTGATCTAGCTCGATTTACTCAAGCTAGAGATGATGGAGAAAATGAGGAAACTAAAAATAACTCTTCCAAAGCTTGAATAACATTATTTCATCAAAATATGTAGTATATAATGTAATATGCGAACTTATGAAAACTTATCAAAAGACTCTGTTAATGCGGCCTTATATAGATACAATGACCGAATTAAGACTTTCTAAAACCCTAACCGAACTTGATAATGTGGTAGAATCAGTTTCATGTTCAACAAGTCACCAGTTTACCGGCCCTAGCCCTCGGTAAACCGGGCCAACTTTTCTTCTGTTTCTTTAACAGGCTTCTTCTTGGACTTCAATCACTTGGCCCAATATACTTATTTTGCTCCAAATCCACTCTTCAATGCTCCAGATTTGGTACATCCTATAAAACATGCAAAACGAGACAAAACAGTACAAAATCTTCAGGAAAATAACATAGATGCAGAATTATGATCCTGGAAACACTCACATAGCATTTAACATATATTCCACATAATAACGAGCTTATCTATCCTCTCTTGAGTAGAATTTAGGGTGAATAAAGGTATAATTATTGTTCGGTAAAAACGAGTTTTACAATTTATAACCGAAACACCCCAAGTATAAGGATCTGTAGTAAAGGATGTTAACGGGTCGTCCTAAGGGAGTGGAATGTTTATCGGATCAAGGAACAATTATTCTATCGATTATATCACAATTATCAACTAAACTAAGGCTGAAGCTAACTAAAACCTAAACCTAAGAATTGAAACTAAAACAGGAATAAAAACAAGCAGAAAATAAGAAAACAGAAAGACGGACGAACGTTCACTTTGATGAACGAGCGTCTGGAAACTAAATCTAATGAACGAACGTTCGCTATTATGACGACGAGCGTCGACTACGATCGAGCAGAAAAATTGCGAAAAAGTTGCAGGAAATTTAAAGGTTTAAAAACTAGAACTTAAACTAAACTTATGCAAACGATTTGATTAAACCAATTAAAGGAAAACAAAGCGAGGCAACAAATCCACCCATCAACCAACAACCCCCAACTAGATGGTGATCTAAAGATGTAGTTTTTAGTAGTGATTTATTCACGAATTCAATTAAATTTCTTCAACCAAATTCTAGGGTTTCGTTTGTCTTTTCAAACAAACTAAACATGCAACCAAAACAGGATCACGAGATTGTTTCCAAGCTCTTACTCAACTAATCATGCATAATCTCTTAAAACACAATTAGAGGCATTACTTTGAATAAAAGAGAACTTAAATAAACATACTTTCATAAATTTATTCAAGCATAAATTAAACATAGATCGTTTCATAGAATTGATAATTCAACAAAACATGGCAATGTAAAACAGCGTCAAAAAGTGATGAAAAACTAGATCTTAAACTCACTAAACATCCAGTATCGAACTCTCTAGTTGATTTTGTTGTTGATGAGCTTCCTCCGTCGACTCACTGCAAGGCTTTTAGCCAACAATCATGTTGAAGATGATTGTTGGGTTGGAGAAGTTCATCTCTGCGTAAAAAGGCTTGTGGCCGCAGCTTTTTGGTGTAAAATTGCGATCTCAATTATTTGGTATGAATTAGGGTTAAGAGGCTGCTGCTATATATAGAGTTTTGAGTCGGTTATGACTAAGTCGGCAACGGACGCTCGTCTGAATATCCGGACGCCCGTCCAGAATGCCTGGACGCTGAGTAAACGCTCGTTCATCCTCCGTCACGAACTCTCTCAATGTAAAATACGATTCTGGACGCTGCATGGACGCCAGTTCACTTCTGGACGCTCGTTCAAGATCAGTAGACGCCCGTTTGAACTGCTGAGGATCGGATCTCTTCATCTTTATCCAATTTCTTCAAGCCAATTCCAACTCTATCTCTTATAATTCGACTTGATCTTCATTTATCCTCATTATATGCACGAAAATTAACTCCTACATGATAAATAAACAACGCAAAAATGTAATAAAATCCAAATAATAATAATTCCATTAAATCAACACTTAAAATCATCAATTTTGCATACAACCCTCTTAAAATCATCTTTATTAAATAATTACACTTAAACCCTTAATTCTCATGTAAATTATGCAAATGTGGGGAAAATAATAATGAAATAAACCCTTAATAATTATATAAATATGGCCTTAACAACACCCCCACACTTAACTTTTTGTACGTCCTCGGACAAAACAATCAAAACTATAGCTCAACTTAATAAATAATCCACATAGATCTCTAACTCACGTAACGAAAGATACAACAACTATAGCAAATGATACCAACACAGAGATAGATTCGGTGTAAGTGTGACAAGCCGTTCTCAATCTTAACAAGCCTTTCAAAGAAATATCCTTTCAAAAATTCCAATGACTATCCTAGGTATGAGCGATAATAGCTCCACTCAAAGCCTTCCCACGCACTCGGTAGGATAATCCTACGACAAATATCATGCGGTTCTCTGGGGTATAAGATCCATGATAACAAAGACTTCACTTTATTTTTACTCATCATTTCCAAAATTTTCAAATTTGACGATATCGAAATGAGCTCTTACCCATCATAGTAGAATAGGATGTTTCGTGATAACACCCTACCTTACTCAAATCATAAGGTAGCTTCTTCTAACTGTCGTGAGCTTTTGGTCATCATAGTGGAATAGGACATTTCGAGATAATGCCCTACCGCACTCCAATCATAAACCAGCTTCCGACAAACGTATTTATTAATAATTGCTCACTCACTTTATTTATTCACTTTTCAAAGTCATAAGTTACATCTCACTTATCACATTCAAACTTTATGATATTCACAGTACACGGTCTAACTTAGGTGTAACTATACTGACCTTCCTAAGATAAATCATTAAAAATAATGAAAGGATATAGTTCAAAAGTCATGCTTCAAAATCAAAGGCTTTCGTGAGTGTGAAATGAATACTATCTCCATGACAGTAAAGACATGCTATAATTATCTCACTAAGTTACGTACTATCATCGTTAGAAAACTACAACTAGCAAGCATCTAGTTCCAATTATATGCTCGAGACTCACAAAAAATTTTAAATTTCGCAGAAATTTAACATTCACTCATATTTCAAAGGATATAGCATAAAAACATACCCAAACACCCCCCCACACTTAAATCACATTATGTCCTCAGAATGTGTAGAATAAAATAAAAATAAAAAAAACTTAGCTGGTTTCAACAGTGGTTGTCGGATGAAAGTTGGCAGAGGTCAGGCCGGAGCATGGATGTACCGCTGCAACTCGAATAGACAACACTGGACAGTAGTAACTCGAAAACCTGCTCAAAAGTATCTGCCACACTCGACATACCATATAATCTCGGGGTACACGGGGTATATGAGCAACACATAACACAAAACACTTACAATGAATGTAGGAGGAATAACCATCAACACATAATCAACTAAAGTATTATCTCTAAAACAATAAAACAAAACAACCTAAGAAAAGGAAACGAACAAAGAAAACTAGGTTGCCTCCTAGGAGCGCTCTTTTAATGTCAATAGCTTGACACAAAGTTGAAGATCAACCCGGATCGGGCCACTTTGGTTTGACTACCGCCACCTCGATGATCGAATCGGAAATCTTGGGGCGGAAATGATTTTCACCACAACAACAAGTCAAGTGTGCTATAAGATCATTAAACTTTTCTCTCCAAACTACACCGACTCTCTTCTTCTTGTTCTTGCGCCTTACGATAGGCATAGACATAGTGGTATGATCGAAGTCTCGTGAAGGTACCTTACGGGTGGATATAGGAACGTCATCATCATCATCCGACTCAAAGAAATAAGATGGAATCTCTTCACAAATCGGACATCTCAGACTCTCATCTCTTCTTTGGAAATAAAGAATCTCAGGCTTTTCCTTTGGTTGCCCAAAATATTTCTTAAGTCGATGGCCATTCACTTTAAAAGCTTGATTACCATACCCGTTCAAAGTAATTACTCCACTCAGATTAACCTCGAGAATCTCAAAGGGACCGGACCATCTAGACTTGAGTTTACCTAAAAAGGTGAAGTCTAGTATTATAGAGTAAAGCCATTTCACCAACTTTGAATTCTCGGTCCTTGATCTTAGCGTCATGGAGCATCTTCGTTCTTTCCTTACTAAGCTTAGCATTCTCGTGCGCTCTGAGTGCGAATTAAATGAGCTCGTTCAATTGTAACAACCGTTTCTCCCACAGAGTCGGCTATCGAAATTTAAGAATTTAATTGCCCGTAAAGCTCTGTGTTCAAGTTCGACAGGCAAATGACAAGCTTTGCCATAGACCATTTGGAAGGGTGACGTGCCCATCGGGTCTTGAATGCGATCGATAAGCCCACAATCGTCATCCAACTTAAGACTCCAATTAGATCGATTATTGTTCACGGTCTTCTAAAAATTCTTTTCAAGCTCGTTGCTTACCTCGACTTGGCCATCGGTGCGAGGATGATATGGTGTACCAAATTTGTGTTTGACACCATATTTTTCAAGGATTTTATCAAGCGGCGCATTGCAAAAATGGGTACCTTCATCACTAATGAGTGCTCTCGGACAGCCGAATCTGGTAAAGATATTCTTTTGCAAGAATTTCTTCACGACTTTATGATCATTAGTTTGGGTGGCTATTGCTTCAACCCACTTGGAAACATAGTCGACACAGACGAGGATATATTTATTACCACATGAGGATGGAAAGGGTCCCATAAAATCTATGCCCCAAACGTCGAAAACTTCGCATTCAAGAATGGGCTTAAGTGGCATTTCCATCCGACTACTCTGCCTTCCTGTTCTCTGGCACCTATCACAACCTTTACAAAAGGCTTCTGCATCTTTAAACAGAGTCGGCCAGTAGAATCCAGCTTGAAGAATCTTTGCAACCGTCTTGGGTGCTCCATAGTGACCTCCGGTAGGACCGCTATGGCATTGTTCTAGGATATCCCACTGATCATGCTCAGGAACACACCGTCGAAGCAACCCGTCTTTACAGACTCTGAACAAATAAGGATCTTCCCATACGAGATATTTAAGATCGAAAAGAACTTTTCTTCTCCTCGATCGTCATATCCTCTAAATGACCACTCGCTAAATAGTTGGCGTAGTCGACATACCACGGCCTAACCGTTTCAAGCTTCATCAATTGCTCACCGGAAAATCAATGCCTATATCATTGTGATTCTCTCGCACCCTCATTTACTAAGCGAGATAAATGATCACCACAATATTCTCACTACCTTTCTTATCTTTAATCACAAGGTCAAACTCTTGTAGAATTAAAATCCATCTAAGTAACCTTGGTTTGGCATCTGCTTTATCCATAAGGTAGCGTAAAGCTGCATGATCTGTCCATACAATCACTTGAGAACCTAGAAGATAACTTCTAAACTTGTCAATGGCAAAAACAACAGCTAAGAATTCCTTCTCAGTTGTGGTATAATTGCATTGAGCCGGGTTCAAGGTGCGACTCGCATAATAAATGGGCCTGAACCTTTTATCAACTCTTTGACCTAAAACTGCGCCTACGGCGTAATTAGAGGCATCGCACATCAACTCGAAGGCTTGGTCGATCGGGTGCAACTAAAATAGGGGCATCGATAAGCTTGTCTTTCGAGACAATTGAAAGCTTCTTTGCACTTCGCGATCGAACAAGAAATCTACATCATCTTTCAAAAGACTTGATAAAGGCTTGGCGATGGTAGAAAAGTCTCGAATAAACCGCTGTAGGCTTAACGTGTCCTAGAAAACCTCGTACCTCCTTCACTATCTTAGAATACGTCATCCTTTCGATGGCTTCGACCTTAGCCTTATCAACTTGAATACCAAATTGGACACCTTATGTCCCAAAACGATACCTTCGTCTACTAGAAAATGGCATTTTTCCCGATTAAGCACAGTTTTTCTCAACACACCGTTGGAGTACCATATCTAGGTTCTTTAAGATTTCATCAAAGCTATCGCCGTAGACTGAGAAGTCGTCCATGAAGACTTCCATGCATTTCTCAACAAGTCCATCAAAAATGGCCAACATACTCCGTTGAAAAGTCGCGGGTGCATTGCATAGACCGAATGGCATTCTACGAAAAGAAAAAGCACCAGATGGACACGTAAACGTGGTCTTCTCTTGGTCATTGGGGTCGATGGCTATCTGGAAGTAACCAGAGTATCCATCGAGAAAACAATAATACTTGTGACCACTCAGTCTTTCAATTAGTTGGTCAATGAAGGGTAAGGGGAAGTGATCTTTTGCAGTGACTTCATTCAGTCTACGATAGTCGATACAGACTCTGTATCCAGTCACGAGACGTAAGGCAACTTCCTCCCCTCTTTCATTCTTTTCGACTGTGATTCCACCCTTCTTTGGCACAACTTGAGTAGGGCTGACCCACTCGCTATCGGCGATTGCATAGATGATGCCCATGTCAAGCCACTTTATCACTTCTTTCTTGACAACCTCCTGTATATGCGGATTCAGCCTTCTCTGAGGTTGTCTAACCTTTTTAGCTCCCTCCTCCGTTCGGATTTTATGCATGCATATGTCTAGGCTGATCCCTCGGATATCACCCACTTGCCAACCGAACGCGAGGATGTTTTTCTTAAGCACTTCTATCAGCTGTGCTTCTTGCTCTTGGTTGAGTTTCGAAGAAATGATCAAGGGCAATTTATCTCCATCCTTAAGAAAGATATACTTAAGGTGTTTTGGAAGCGGTTTAAGCTCTAAATCAGTAGGTGGTTGCTCAATGCTAGACTTTAATGGGCCACCTTTTTCTTTGTGAGCTTGGAGTGGTTGACTGAAGAATAACTCATCTTCCCGAGGCTCAACCCCAGAAAGGTATTGGATCAAATCGTCCAACGGAATCCTCCGATCAACACTTGCTTCCTTTTTCTTGTGATCGATCATTTTTCTTAACTCTTCATCTTTAAGCTCTTCTGCTAACTCTTCCCAATCATCTACTTCCCAATGAGTAGCTTCTCTCCAAAACTCTACCTCGTCCCAACTACCCATCAAAGCTTCTTCTTCACCCGGGATGAAGTCTTCCTGACTCAGTTCTTTGAAATCATCGTTTGTTGCTGGGCATCTCCATGCTTCTAACTTAATAACAGGCCCAGTGTGAGCGAGTGAAGATGACTCGTCAATGCCTACGGCTTGAAATGAATTAGAAGGTGGTCCGCGATCGGCGGATCCTCAATGTCCATGACTTCAAAAACACCTATCTCTCATCAACTCCTCTTCTTCTTCAAAGTAGGCATCTTTTTCGTCCTCATAGATAGCTTCCGACAAACGATATTTCATCAATTACGGCTCTTTCGGGATGTGTCCTCGTGTGAAGGTGACGGATGTGTCACCGATTCTAAGAGTAAACCGTCCTTCTGCGTAAGTCGATGAGGCGTTAGAAGTGTCTAAAAAGGTTCGGCCTAGAATTAGAGGCATCTCCTTATCAGGTGGATAGTCTAGAATAACCCAGTCGGTAGGGAAGACTAAATGTTCAACTTGAAGGAGCACATTAGCTACACAACCGGCTGCAGTCCGGCTAGATTTATCTACCATCTGAAGAGAAATCGGGCGTTCCGCATCCTTTATCTAACCCGAGCTTTTTGCATACATTTAATGGCATCACATTGATGGAGGCCCCCGAGTCGCATAAAACATTTTCGAACAAATGGCCCTCAATCTCACAGAGATTGAAGGTCTGCGCGAGTGGTCACCTCGCTTAATGACTTTTTGTGAAACCATTACGCAATCTTCTCGAAACACTTCTTGACCATCCCCAAAGCTTTCTCTTGCTCCCACAATTCTTTAAGATACTTAGTACATTTAGGCATTTCGCACAATACCTCATTAAGGGCATACTCACTTTAGTGTCCTAAGTATCCTCCTCACTCCAAAGATACTTTGCTTGTCGTTAGTGAGGGCTTTCTCTTTCCTTTTTGGTGGATAAGGAAGGGCTTTATCATTCCCTGTAGCTTGATTCTTTATCGCCTCATCCTCCTTATCCTTCCATCTCACAAACTTTTCTTCCGTTTTCTTAGTCAGGGGTACCGCTTTCTGACTTTCCTTCCTTTCCTCATCATCAGAATTATTTTCGTCCTCCGAAGAATTGTCACTAAGCTCCTCATCGTTGCTTTCTTTGGCATATGGTTTCTGATTTCCCCCTCCGGAACTCATGGCGTCAGGAGGGGCTACTCGTTTCTCGACATCTTGCCGGGTCCAGCCTGTTTACCACTTCTCAACGTTACTTCATTCAACTCCTCTTCTTGCCCATACTCCCACTGAGGTGTAATGGCAGTGCAAACATTCACATCAGCTTTCGGATTTCTCTCGGTATAACTCGGAAGTTTACCGTGAGGTCTGCTTGCTTGCTGGTCTGCCATTTGACCAACTTGTCTCTCAATTGCTTTAACACTAGTAGACAGAGTCTTCACCATGTCTACCAGCTCATCGAATTTGTGTTGAGGGACACATGAGGTGGTATGATTGTTGTTCTGAGTTTGATTCCAGCCACCTTGAGGCCTTTGGGAGTTCTGAACTGGCCTTTGATAGTTCGAGTTGAAAGAATTCGAATTTGAAGGGCCAGGTGGTAACTTGGCTTGATTGAAGTTTTGTCTTTGAAATCCTGAATAGTTAGTTCCGGTTGAAGTTTCGAAGGGTTGGTTTTGATTATCCATTAAGTTTACTTCTTCCGTCATCTCCGTTCCTACCGCATTCCCGGATCGGAAAAATTTGCGTCTCGAAGATTGGCCACCGCTTGCTTATCAATTCCATCCGAGCAACCAACGGTTGTGTATCGATTGCTTGCGTACCTTCTTTCTTAACAATATTGGTCTTCTTAGAGTCGACCACATATTGTTCTTGGCGATGGTCTCGGCCACTCAGTGGCGCCTCATCACCTCCCCTAAGAAGGATCCATGAGTGTGGAGTCAAGATAGTCTCTATTAGGTTGAGAGACTCCTCTGTAAAATAGTTCCAACAACTCATGTCTATCATATCCGTGATTGTGGCACTTCCTCATCAATGATTTAATCTCTCCCAAGCCTTGCCAACAGCCTCATCCTCCATCTCGCTCAAACGTAGCTATTTCCCGTTTCATCTCCATAATCTTGCGCTGGTGAAACCCACTTAAGAGCGAAGGCTCTTTTGACATCATTCCATGTATGGAGGAATGATGTGCTAACGACTTAAACCATCTGCTTGCTTCACCTTTTAAAGCAAAAGGAAATAGCTTCAACTTTACGATCTCGTAATCAACACCAGGATAATGGCACCTTCACGATTTGTGCGAATGTGGACAAGAAGTCGTGCGGGTCTTCTTGAGCGATGCCATGGAAAGAGCTATTTTGGACTAGTGCAACTACTCCATTTTTAAGGTCGAAATTTACTCCCCATATCAGGTGGACGAATAGGTCTATGTCCTCGAGAAAATCTTGATTAAGATATGGAGTGTAGGGGTCCTGGTTCAACCGATTAAGTCCGGGTTTTGGCGGAATTGTTGAAGTTGTTGATTTATGCCGACTTGTTGATTCTCTTGCCTGCAGAGCTTGCATTTGTTGAAGGAGTAAATTTAAGCGAGCTTGGGGGTCGAGGATTTGGAATTGGTGGATCTTGATCCGCCATTTTGTCCAAATCGGGAGAAGCCTTCTTCTAAGGATAGATCGTTCGTGCTCGGGATCAAAGATCGAAGTCCTTCTTACTTCTCGTTTGCATAAACCGTAAGAAAGGAAAGGAAGAAATCAACCCTTTGGGTTGATGAGAACGAGTTTAGAGAAGATTAGATGGTTTAGAGAGCAAAGAGAAGAAAAGAGAAGAAAGAAAAGAAGTGATGATTGAACAGATGAATCAAGGCGTCGGTGTTAGTGGGCGTTCGTTGAATCGACGCTTCGTTGATTGAATGAACGTTCGTTCGAGAGGACGAAATTGAGGTGGGCGGGCGTTCAAGTTGTTGAACGCTCGTTCAAAAGGTTTTTATTATTATTATTATTATATATTTTTTTTTTATTTTTTATTAATATCTTATTTTCGAATCTAGAAAAGGATCTAGAAACAGAAACAAGAAAAGAAACCTACCTACAAAAAATTTAAAACAGAAAAGGCACTAGGACGGTAAAAAAAAATGTGTTGAAATCTTCTAGGGCCAAAATGGAGAGGAAAACAGTGGATTTTGACCTCAAAACGCGCCTTTGAATAGCCTCGGCGTTCACCACGCGTCGTCGGCGTCGAACGAGCTTTTGAATTGGGGTCCTGCGTTCCAAACGGACACTCGAGCCGAAAGTTATGGTCAAAATACTACCGTGCGCCCTAACGACCCCTTTTTGACACAGAAAACTGTCCTAAGTAGAATCCGACAACCGTTACCGACTCCCGACAACGGCGCCAAAAACTTGTTCGGTAAAACGAGTTTTACAATTTATAACGAAACACCCCAAGTATAAGGATGCAGAGTAAAGGATGTTAACGGGTCGTCCTAAGGGAGTGGAATGTTTATAGGATCAAGGAACAATTATTCTATCGATTATATCACAATTATCAACTAAACTAAGGCTGAAGCTAACTAAAACCTAAACCTAAGAATTGAAACTAAAACAGGAATAAAAACAAGCAGAAAATAAGAAAACAGAAAGACGGACGAACGTTCACTTTGATGAACGAGCGTCTGGAAACTAAATCTAATGGACGAGCGTTCGCTATTGCGGACGAGCGTCTGACTACGATCAGAATAGAAAATTGCAGAAAAGTTGCAGGAAATTTAAAGGTTTAAAAACTAGAACTTAAACTAAACTTATGCAAACGATTTGATTAAACCAATTAAAGGAAAACACAGCGAGGCAACGAATCCACCCATCAACCAACAACCCCCAACTAGATGGTGATCTAAAGATGTAGTTTTTAGTAGTGATTTATTCACGAATTCAATTAAATTTCTTCAACCAAATTCTAGGGTTTCGTTTGTCTTTTCAAACAAACTAAACATGCAACCAAAACAGGATCACGAGATTGTTTCCAAGCTCTTACTCAACTAATCATGCATAATCTCTTAAAACACAATTAGAGGCATTACTTTGAATAAAAGAGAACTTAAATAAACATACTTTCATAAATTTATTCAAGCATAAATTAAACATAGATCGTTTCATAGAATTGATAATTCAACAAAACATGGCAATGTAAAACAGCGTCAAAAAGTGATGAAAAACTAGATCTTAAACTCACTAAACATCCAGTATCGAACTCTCTAGTTGATTTTGTTGTTGATGAGCTTCCTCCGTCGACTCACTGCAAGGCTTTTAGCCAACAATCATGTTGAAGATGATTGTTGGGTTGGAGACGTTCATCTCTGCATAAAAAGGCTTGTGGCGCAGCTTTTTGGTGTAAAATTGCGATCTCAATTATTTGGTATGAATTAGGGTTAAGAGGCTCGCCGCTGCTATATATAGTTTTGAGTCGGTTATGACTAAGTCGGCAACGGACGCTCGTCTGAATATCCGGACGCCCGTCCAGAATGCCTGGACGCTGAGTAAACGCTCGTTCATCCTCCGTCTGAACTCTCTGAATGTAAAATACGATTCTGGACGCTGCATGGACGCCAGTTCACTTCTGGACGCTCGTTCAAGATCAGTAGACGCCCGTTTGAACTGCTGAGGATCGGATCTCTTCATCTTTATCCAATTTCTTCAAGCCAATTCCAACTTTATCTCTTATAATTCGACTTGAGCTTCATTTATCCTCATTATATGCACGAAAATTAACTCCTACATGATAAATAAACAACGCAAAAATGTAATAAAATCCAAATAATAATAATTCCATTAAATCAACACTTAAAATCATCAATTTTGCATACAACCCTCTTAAAATCATCTTTATTAAATAATTACACTTAAACCCTTAATTCTCATGTAAATTATGCAAATGTGGGAAAAATAATAATGAAATAAACCCTTAATAATCATATAAATATGGCCTTAACAATTATTGGTACCATTTAGAGCGTTATCAACCTGCTGAGGCACTTCACCTTGTTGTCGCTGATCCTAAACGGACAGAAAAGATCACTCTGCTGGAACAGATTATAGAGGGTAGAATCACTGCATTTGACACAAAAACTGAGATCATGGAAGGACAACTGGATAACCTGGTTAATACACAGGAGAGTGTTCTTGGTCTGCTGAACCGTTTTATTGATGATGTCAATAAGGGGGAAGAAGGTTCTACAACAGAAGGAAAAGAAGCTACCAGAATATTTCAAAAGAAGAGATGGGAAACAGATATCAATGAATTTAGGAAGCCTGGACCTGACAGAGTACAAACTCAATGATGATCTCTGAAAGAGTTTAGAAAGGTTTATGGAGCAAGAAGGAAACCCTATCAGGATATGTCTTTTATGGAAGGACTAGAGTCCGTCCTTGGACATAAGTTATGGGAGGCAAGGATAAAGTCACTGAGATTGATAAGAAAAACTCCAACACCGGGTAGAGGAGGATCTGCTGGAAGATCTGGTGGTAGAATACAGTCACCTGCTGGGGAAAAAGCAAATTTATGTCTGGAAGAATTCAAGCCATGATATATGGGAGGAGGTTTCAATTGGCAAGGTGTCCGGTTGAACATAAATGAAGCCTATAAATGGTGGAAAATGGTGAATACTTGGATTGATTTCACATTTATTGAAAATCAGTGGATGGTGGACATGCAATGGGAGATAAGAGAATACCAAAAGAAGAGAGAGGAAGAAGAAGATAGAGCAAGGAGAAGATAGAAACTAAATCATCACACTTACATTGCTTATTTTATTTGTTGATCTTAGTTGTAATAGTTTTTGAACAAAATTGAACATCAATAAATATATGAATGAAAGTTTGTTCTGTTTGTGTTTTTATATTTTTGCTTT
This sequence comes from Gentiana macrophylla, assembly GCA_026214975.1. Lineage (NCBI taxonomy): Eukaryota > Viridiplantae > Streptophyta > Magnoliopsida > Gentianales > Gentianaceae > Gentiana > Gentiana macrophylla. The sequence continues at coordinate 11,374 of JAOBSW010001232.1, read as the reverse complement.
GTTGTAAGGTGAGTATTGGCATCATCCTTAAAAAGGGGTAAATTGTTAGACATATCTAGTTTTAGGGATGAGTGTCAGACTAGCTATTATAGAGCAAAGGCAATAAGATGTCTAGATTAATTGTATAGGCTTACTAAAGTTTGATCTTTGTATAGGTTTGATCAATCAAGCACTATAAAGAGGTCAGTTGACTTGTTCAGCAGACCTGTCTAGGTCAGTAGGGTATCTAAGTCAGTAGACTGTCTAGGAACCTACTGATGGTAGAAGGCTGTGGGAACAAACTCAGTATTGAAGGCTATGGGATCAAACTTAGTAATTAAAGTCAAGGATATGGGATCAGAATTTAGAAAAGTCTGTGATAACCTAGACTGGTGACATAGACCTTGTGTAGAAGGTCTAAGTTCCATATAAGTTAAATGGTGATTGGAACTTGGTTATGTTAACATGGTGTACTCTAACTTCATATTTAAAAAGTTAGATGAGAAGAAGTCATCTAAAGTGTTTATCAAAACACGGCAGACTAAAAGTTAGCTGACAATCAGGGACATCAGCAGACTTACATATCAAATATTTGCTGATGTATAATTCGAATTAATCAAAGTTTTTCTAGAAGATTACATGGGTAAAGATGAACTACAAGACTTGGATTAATTAATCAATCAATGGTCAAGATGATAGAGATGTTGTAAGGAATTCAGAGCCATATGAAATGGAAATAAACCATTGGTTGAGTCTGGACTGTCAGAAGGACAATGACAGTGTCAGAAGGTACAACAGAGGTATTTTCAGGAATATTCAGTAAAATCTTGTAACGGTTATCATTCAAATTCAAATTCAAATTCAAATCACAGGATCTACACTTATAAATAGAGGACTCTTGATTCAGATTGCAACCCATAATACCAAGAATTAACATAAAGGAACTATGTTTTTAAGCAAGAATTTGTGCAATCTGACCCTGCTGATACATAGAGCTTTAATCTACTGATCAAGTTTTCTTCAAGTGTTTCCTGCTAATCAAGACTTATCCAGTTTACACTATTGTAGAACTCAAGCTGCTGATTCATTCATCCTGATCACAAGTCTACTGAAAGCAGAATCACTTTCTTGATTCAACCCTTCTTTTACAAGAAGCTTACTAAAGATAGGGAAGCACTTAGGTGTCAAGGACTGTTGTTTGTGTGGTGGAGCTGGTGAAGAGGCAATCCTACCCTTCAAGGACCAGTGGAAGACTTAAGAGCAGCAATACCACATGTTCCTAGTTTTCAGTTTGTGAAGCCATAGTCATTGGTCAAGGACAAACAGATTAGGGATTTTTGTAACTGCAACCTCAAAAGTCTCTAGTGAATTTCCTCCAACATCACAGGAGAAGAGTGGACTGACATGATTACACAACCTGGAACCACTATAAATCTTGCCTACTTTACCTTACATCATTTACTTTCTGCAATTATTTTTATCTGCATGTTTATCACACCAAACCTACTGAACTAGCTACTGAATCACACCACCTGCACTACTGAGTATCTAATACTTGGTATCATATCTAATCAACAAGTAATAAGGCTTAATCTATTATATTCCGCTGCAACAAACTCTAGAACTTCAATAGTCAGCAGACTACTGACCTTGCTGAGTTTGTCAACTCTAAAAAGTTTTAAGTGTTAGGTTTATTTACCCCCCTTAAACTTTACCAAAGCCTTTTCAAGGGACCAACAAGGGTATCATTGGACTATTCATCTACATTCCATTGGCTCAGCCTATCCGTCTCCTCTTGCCGCACAAAGGAACACCAGGTCTTCCATCCTTTAAGCTAGGTTGGCCCATCTACAAGAAGCCAGATTTCTTTCCCCTTTCTAACCGGTAGGGGAAATAATAAAATCTAGGGTTGTCCACGACCATTTTAATTTAGTAAAAATACCTAACGATGTTCACGATAAACATCACTCTAGCCAGTCGGCAGATTATAGGGAACCCAACTATGCCCCTAACCCTATTAGGAGCTACATGATCGGTTCCAAAGCCGAAATGTTCAAGCATGGATCAGTAATCCGGATAGAGAGGAAGCCAAAGACCTCCCTCAAATTGGTCTTCATATACGACGCAGTACCCCGCTGGTGGCTGGGACGGATAATGATGGGCTGCTGTAGAAATCTGAGGACTATAGGTGTTTAAATCTACCTTATATTTGTTGTAGATATCAACTACTTTCTCTTGTTTGAGTAGACTTGATTTGTGGGCCTACCATTGAGTTTTCGTAGTTCTAAGGGGTTTGAAGTTTGAATTACAGAAAAAAGAGCGCGAGACTACTTATTGGAGTGTCGAATAAAGAATATAAGAAAAAAAAAAGGAAGTAAAGAGCTTACTTGTGATAAATTGGGATTTGGAGAAGAAGACGGGGGAGAGTCAGAGTGGAATCAACAATCTTTCGAGTTAAAGATAATAATAATGAGGAGGGATGATATGACGGGGGTTATAAACACCAAGTACTACCATGGAAACCGTCCTAAAATGACGTGGGCATAAATGCCTATATTCTTTTGACAACGGTAACAGAGTTAGAATATTAACCGTGCCACTTGGCAGAGCTAGAACTTCCAAGGGCTTTCTAGTCTTAAGGATAGTGGACGAGCTCCATTGAGGGCAAAGCTAACTAGCTCAGGAAGCTTAGGTTAACTCTAGGAGGCTTATGACGGAGGTCGGGTTAGCCTCAACCACGTCTCATCCTATATACATGTAAGTAACAAATGAGGAAAGAGAAGGCGAACCATTAAGGGCTAGGAACCCTAGCTAATACTCAACTATAAAGACCTTTATCCCAAGAAGGGAGGTTTACTTAGTCTGCTGAGCTCTCCACATGGCAGATAGAGCAAAGCATGGCCCTATATTTCATGATCAATAAATGTGATAAGTTTGGGAAGAATCCCCGATGATCACAACTCTGATCCTATCATTTAAATAGGCGTAATTTTCTCCCAGAATCACGGATATTAACTAGAACCTATCTATAATAGGTTACAAACAAGAGTCATTGAAGGATATGATGCGATTAGAACCTAGGGAAAAAATGTTCCCTATATAAGAAATCCTTAGAACTATGGCAGACTTGATTCCTGAACACTCCCTGGGTATGTAGGCAACCTGTGAGTAAGAATTCTCAGGCTCAATCTAAATCTAAACAAAAACCACCCTCATTTATTGTTAGTGTTAAGTTTCTAGATCTTGACCATTGTCCTTAGATTGGTTTGACCCGGATTAACTCATTAACGGTATCCAGCATTGTCACCATCATTAGTGACATGGATGATATTTCAGTACTTTCTGATCGTGCTGATATTATTAAAAAGCATTCAAGGCATGTTTAAGAATGCGCACCATGGGCATTGCATGTATCACATGCAAAAGAATGTGAGGATTAAATATCCGAAGCGTAATACGGAAATCTGTTTGAAAGTCGCAGCGCCCTATACGAAGAAGATTTTAAGTTGCATTTTGACATTTTATGTAGTAAATGTGAGGGTGCTGATGAGTATTTGAAAGAAGCAGAATTCCCTATATGGTCCAGAGCTCGTTTTAAGGGACTATGCTACAACATAACGACCACAAACCATGCCGAGTGTTTGAATGCTAATCTAAAGAGTGCTCGGGAATTTTCAATACTTAGTTGATTGACTGTATCCGGGAGAAGTTACAGTAATGGTTTGCTAGGAGACATGAAGAATCTAAGAACTGCCTTACAGCTCTTACTCCAAAAATTGAAAAATAAGTGAATGAAAGCTTCAAGTCAGTAAAACATTTGAAGTTAAACCACTTGCCACAAATAAGTATGATGTTCGTGACAGGGATGCTTATTTTTTCTACATCCTTGTGTTGGATATCCAGCATTGTACATGTAGGAGAGATTCCAGTTGTATAAGTATCCATGCGTTCATGTGGCTACTATGTTGAAAGCACACAGGGAAGGAAGACATCAAGTATTTCATTTAGTTGTATGGCGCCGAGTGTTGGAGGCTAGCTTATTAGAAATGTGTGCATCCACTTCCAAATGAAGATAAATGTGAGTATCCCGATGATGTACTTAATGATAAGGTTTTGCCGCTGAAGGTGCCAAACAAAGTGTACGGCCATCAAAAAAGTGGAAACACTCAACTGGTGATGGAAAGAGAAACTTTGGTTGTGGCAAATACGGTGGCAATGATCATTACGCTTCCACTTATAGGAATTTGAATGGTGGAGAAATTCCCACCAATGATACTCCTACTCGTCCATGATAGTGTTTGTATTAATATTTAGTGTCCATTTTTTATTCAATCAATCATGTTACATTGCATTAAGCTTTGTTACCTATTTTTTTTGGCGATGGGTTTTAGTGACGATACGCGTTACGAGATAATTTATGATTTGGTTGTATCATTGAAGATGTTAAGATACATATTGCGGTTGTTTAAGTATCAATGTTGATGAACAGTATGGGATGTTTACATTTTGTGGAAATTTAAACATTCAAGTTGATTGGTTGATGTTTAAATTTCGAAGATGTAAATGATGTTTTATTTTGAATAATGGCAAAGTTATGTTTTGATTGTTCTCATATGGTTGATTGGTTGATGTTTAAATTTCAAATATGTAAATGATGTTATATTATGAATAATGTTGAAGTGATGTGTTGGTTGTTCTCCTTTGGTTGATTGGTTGATGTTTAAATTTCAGAGATGTAAATGATGTTGTATTTTGAATAATGGCAAAGTGATGTGTTGGTTGTGCTACTTTGGTTAATGTGAAGGGAAGTTGTTTGAGTGTTATTAATGTGGTGTTATTCATCCATTCATGTATTGTAAGACATTGTGACACCCCTGGAAACGAGTTTAAACTTGTGTCACCCCTGGAAATGAGTTTAAACTTGTGTCACACTAACATGCTTAAATAAATGAAATTACTTGAAAGTTAATACGATTAATTTTCACCTAAGCATTAAGTAAGAAAGCCAAATCCATAGTAGAGAAAAATACTGAAACATAATCCAAGAACATAAGTTATTTATTTCGTAAGATGAAATACGAAATAAAACGTTAGACAAGTAATAGTCAATACACTACTACAAAATTGGACATAGGTCACACTTAAGATATGAAAACAATCACAGTTTCAATAAAACCGTGACAACGAAAATATATATATCACACTTACGGCTTTCTATCACACTTATTGAAAAAGCGAGATAAGTTATATTAATCAATCTCATTTTTAAAGTGTGACTTAATTGATATAATTTTTACATCACGCTTATTGAAAAACCGAGATAAATTATATCAATCAATCTCATTATTAAACTCAGGGTGAATTGATATGATATTTCACACGGTTTCTAAAAAAGTGAGATAAATTATATATATCAATCTCACATCTAAAACAGTGACATAAATGATATGATATTTTTATCACAATTATTGAAAAAACGAGATAAATTATACCAAACTATCACACTTTTAATCATGACTAAATTGGTATGATATTTTTGTCACGGTTATTGAGAAAGTGAGATAAATTATATCAATTAATCTCATTTTTAAATCGTGGATTTGAATTCATGATATTTTTGCCACAATTATAGAAAAGGTGAGACAAATTATATCCACTAATAAGAAAAGAGATATAGATCACACTTATCTAAAGATAAGGATCACACTTTTAAGAGAACAGAGACAAGTAATATGTTTATATATCACACTTAAACTTTTTATCACAGTTATTAGGTGTGAAAAAAAAGAATGATCACACTTTTTAGGTGTGATTGAAATAATAATAGATCTCGGCTTTTAAGTGTGATAACAACTACTAAAATATATCACAGTTTTTAAATGTGTTGAAATTATAATCGATCTCGGTTTTTAAGTGTGATAACAACCATAATAGATCACGATTTTTAAGTGTGATAACAACTAAAATAAATCACAGTTTTTAAATGTGTTGATTATAATAGATCTCGGTTTTTAAGTGTGATAACAACTCAAATAGATCATAGTTTTTATTATCACGGTTTTTAAGAAAACTGAGACAAGAACATCAATCAATCACGGTTTTTAACTGTGATTAAAATAATATGATATTTTATAATCATATCTTAGATTAGTGTGGTCGAAAATGATAATATAGTAGGCATCAACCCAGTGGTAATTAGTGTGGTTCCTTAATCCAGAGTATCCGAGTTCGAGTCCCGGTGGCAACAAAAGATATGTGTGCGTTTATTTCGTTTTCGTAAAAAAAGAATGATCACACTTTAATATAATAAAAGATATGTGTGTGTTTATTGAAATTATGATATATTTCGATTTTTAAGTGTGATAACAACTATTAAAATATATCACAGTTTTTAAATGTGCTGAAATTATAATAGATCTTGGTTTTTAAGTGTGATAACAACTATAATAGATCACGCTTTTTAAGTGTGATAACTACTAAAATAGATCACGCTTTTTAAATGTGTTGAAATTATAGTAGATCTCGGTTTTTAAGTGTGATAACAACTAAAATATATCGAAATTTTTATTATCACGGTTTTTAGGAAAAATGAGACAAAAAATCAATCACGCTTTTGACTGTGATTAAAATAATATGGTATTTTATAATGAGATTTTAGTTTAGTGTGGTCGAAAATTAGAAGAAAGAAAACATCGGTCTAGTGGTAATAAGTGTGGCTCGTTAATCCGGAGTATCCGGGTTCGATTCCCAACAAAGACAAAAAAATATGTGTGCTTATATATTGTTTTTGAAAAAAAGAACACTCTTATTGGTGTGATTTAAATTATAATAGATCACGGTTTTTAAGTGAGATAACAACTAAAATAGATCACAGTTTTCAAATGTGTTTTAATTGTAATAGATCTCGGTTTTTAAGTGTGATAACAACTATAATAGATCACGGTTTTTAACTATGATAACAACTATAATAGATCACAGTTTTTAAATGTGATAAAATTATAATAGATTACGGTTTTTAAGTGTGATACCAACTATAATAGATCACGGGTTTTAAATGTGATAATTATTATAATAGATCACAGTTTGTAACTGCGATTGAGTTAAAGTACTTTATGTCACACCTCAATATGCCACACTTTGGAAGCCGTGACTAATGTAAATATATTACATTTAAAAACCGTGATCTTTATGCTTTTTTGTAGTAGTGATAATACAACTTTGTTTGGAGAGGAGTTGTTCCCTAGCCTGATCATCTCAAGTAGTGTCTCCAATGAGCAATCCTTTCTCTGTCCTACAGTAACAATTGAACCATGAAATCTGAATTGTGACCTTTCAGTAATTCAGTGACGTTGATCTCAACTTGTTAAATATTTTTGGCAATGGTGTGTCGCATGCACTTTATCATTTCAATATCATTTTGAAGGGCACCAATTGTGCATTGAATTTTTTATGTTTTCTTCACCAAGTTACAGAGGTAACATGTTCACGCACTTTGTTGATTCACCCCACTATGTTAGAAATTTCGAATTCACAAAAAAATTTTAACAAAATTAGGGAAAAATATGTTACCTTGGTTAGCCGCTTTGTTAAATGCTAGTGTTTATTATTATTACATTGTACAGTGTGAATGTTCAGTTGCTTTAATGGAGATGTTGAAGGCTGAATGTTGAAGAACAAACGTGGGAAAGACACCAATGAAAGGGGTTGTTGTTGATTTAGGTTAGGGGATGGATGCATTAGTTAGTTTTGAAGAATTTAAATCACATAATTTCTCAATTTCAAAATTTGGAGGATACGTAGCGGGAAATGCTTTTGGTTGAAAATTGAAATTGAAAGTGGGAGTAGCAGTTTGGGGGATTTTTTTGTCTTAAGGTGGCGCGAATCGATGATGATGTTTAGATGGCGAGAAACGAAAATCTTTGATCTTGATGGTACGAAACGAAACGGAGGTTCCGGTCACATAAGTTATTAAAAATAAATAAGAAAATTAAAAAAATATAGTCTAGTTAATACATCTTACTAGTAAATAATAAATAGGAAAATTAACAAAACAAAAATGATAGTTAATACATCTTACTACTAAATAATTAAAAAAAATAAGAAAATTAAAAAAAGAAAAATAATAGTTAATACATCGTACAGGGGCGGACCCACGTACCCCAGGGGATGGGCACGTGACCCCACTGGATTTAAAAAAAAAAAAAATTAGTATTAAAACTATGTAGTTTTGTTGTTAAAAAGTGTCATTTTATCGATAAAATTTGATATTTTAGACCCATGACCCCACCTGGAATTTTTTGGATAAAATATGTAGTTTTAGACTCCAAATGAATTGCAATTGGAATTTATTCCTGGATCCGCCAATTTGACATCGTAAATCTTTACTAAGTTATTGTTAAAATGGATTCATGATTCATTGCTAGATAATATCATTACTACCATAAACTCCTACACCAGCTTGCTTTTCTATGAAGGTGATGAATGTCCTGTAAGGAAGTCCGACTTCACGTGTACTCTCGCTCACTCTTCTAATTTCTGAAAACATTATGTCTGCAACATCAATAGGTGCATTAGTCATGATAGTATGAATGAGGCGAAGCTGATGTGCTGAGACAGTGTATGACTGTCGAGGTGGAAATAACCTAAACTAGACAAAATGATGCCTATATCAAACTCACCGGTCATGCGGGAAAACGGCAACGCCAGCTCGTTGTAATCAGAATTCAGAATCCAAACTGCACCAGGGCAAACGTAAGTCGTTGCAGCAAAAAAGGCACAATTATCATCTACATACTCGACATCGAGAGGATATTGAGGTTAATAAAGATAGTCGTTGAGAAAACTACAAATATAATCCACACAGACTCCACGTACAATTGCGTAAGTGTCATCAGGCCTAGTAGAAGCACTACCATAAATTCATGGACCAAAGATAAATCACCTACTACCTTTATAGCTAGTATAGGAGAAACAAGGGTCAAACCCACCGGGAACAGTTGATTTATTTCTTCTGAAATTTATAAAATAAAATATGTTTGGTTTTTATCTAATCTCCTAAGAAGAAAAGGAAAATCAAATAAAGATAAATAAATGGAGAAAAGCTCCATCGAATTAATCATTTCCCCCTCAATTCCTACTATGGATCATCGATTCAAGGATGACTTCTTATATTATTAATAAATTAGTTATAGTTGACCACAACCGTGAATCATCCAATCTCTCTAAATTTGTGAATTAGCACAACCGCCACTAATTACACCACTAATTATGGCACACTCCATAATGATTTGCCGGAGTTTGGTTACATAACAACCTTAAATATTAGAGAGACCCAATTGCTAGGTATTATTCCAACCAGACTTAATTTTCACCAAAGTATTAAATATTTCCACAACAGGAATACTACGGATTCTGAACCGGAAGACAATGTGTTGTTTAAAAATCCAATCTTCTCTGGCAACCGCTAAAAATAGATTTTTGTGCTAGATCAAAATAACCGCTTAATCATCACGTGTCAACAATTAAGCGAATAATTCGAATCCTATATCCGTTAAATCAGAAAACAAACAATTCCTAATAATCAAACAAGGAGAAAGAACAATTAGATTTCATAATCACATAAAATTAAGGGTTCAATAACCAATTAACTGGAATAAAAATAATCTAACTACTCATTCAAACGAATGAAGTAATATATTAAGTTCATTACATTCAATTATTCGAAGCAAAGAAATCGACATCAACTTGCGCAACGAACGATGCGCTATATTTCCAAAGAGAAATGATAGAGTCACAACGAAAATGCACAACAATGTGGCACAACAATGATCTGCACCATTGATTGTTGTGGGACCTAGTTCAATCAATATAGATCCCACAACAATCAATGGTACAGATTATTGTAGTGACACGTTGTTGAGAATTTTCGTTGTGACTCTATCACTCCTCATTCCCAAAACCTCCCGCATCTTTATTCAAAATCAAAGTATCTCCCCTTCTTTTCCATCTGCTAATTCACGTAATAAAGAAACACCATTTCTAACTGGGCCAAGCCCACCAACTATATTAAGGATTTAAATGGTCTATTTAATGATAATAATACTAATAGTAAATAATAAAAAAAATTAATTAAAGAAAAGGTCCTTCTAAAAATCAAAACGGAATGCGACTAAAAAGCGAAATAACATGCTTTGTCTTCTCTTTATTAGTTGAGATCCAGAAATAGACGAAAATTGAAATTCTCGAATCTTGAAATCCTTCTTTTTCTAAATCTTCCACAAAACTTCTGAAAATTGCTTTATAAATCCAGAAATCTCCATCATCTCTTACGAGATCCTAAAACCTGAAAATCAACCTAAACATACCAGAAACAGAGAATCTCCCGATAAAATAGATATAAAAATAAGCACACAAAATTCCATAAAATACGGTCTCATTAGAACGCGTCTCATTTAATCTGCCTTTTGACCAAGAAAATACATGAATTGTTCTTCTAGATGGACGTGTCGCATTTCCCAGTTAACCACAAACATTCTTGCCACAAACAAGTACTCAAAACGATTAGGAGGATCGTGACTGAACACATCATTAGCTATGTGATACCGAATTCCTTCATAGTCATGATGACGGTGAATTTGGCTAGAATCGGGGACTAACCGATGTTGCCTCCGTCGTGGCATTTTTGAATTGAACATTTTTGTGTTATGTTTGGGTGTAGAATTATGTTTTATGATGCAAGTGACCCTTTATATAGACAAGTGGCCCTTCATATAGTCAAGTGGGCCTTTATTTCATGTTACGGTAGGGGTAACATGTGTATCATACTAATTAATGATTACTTTGGGTAATTCCACTGGTGTGTGACATACTCACTTAAGATATCATAAATGGACTTCCGATTCTATTAGGACCACTTATGTGTGACATACTCACGTAAGATATCATAAACGGACATCCGATTCAATTAGGACCACTTATTTGTGACATACCCACATGAGATATCATAAACGGACTTCCTAATCAATTAGGACCACTTATGTGTGACATACTCACCTAAGATATATATCATAAACGGACTTCCGATTCAATTAGGACTACTTATGTGTGACATACTCACGTAAGATATCATAAACGGACTTCCGATTCAATTAGGACCATTATGTGTGACATACTCACGTAAGATATAGTAAACAGACTTTCGATTTAATTAGGACCACTTATGTGTGGCATACAAGCGTAAGATATCATAAATGACTTTTTGATTCAATTATAACCACTTATGTGTGACATAATCAAGTAAGATATCATAAAAGGACTTCCAGGTTCAATTAGGACCACTTATGTGTGACAAACTCACGTAAGATATTATGAACGGACTTTCGATTCAATTAGGACC